>PVJC01011521.1:0-41387 GCA_004026665.1 Murina feae | reverse complement strand
CTCATAGAAACAAATGATAGAATGGTGGTTGACAGGGAAGGGGGAATGATGAATTGTTGCTCAATGGGTTTAAAGTTTCAATTATGCAAGATGAACAAGTTCAGGAGATCTGCTGTACTACAACATAGTACCTGTAGTTAATAATTGTGTACGTTCAAATACAGGGTGTCCCCGAAAATGTATACACACTTTAATAGCTGATAGCTCAATTTTGAAAATTAAAGGAAGTTTTTAGAGGTGATATATATATATATATATATATATATATATATATATATATATATATACACACATACACACACACACACACACACATACACATACACTAGGGGCCCGGTGCATGAAATTCATGCACAGGGGGAGAGTGCAGGTCCCTCAGCCCAGCCTGCCCCCACTCACAGTCTAGAACCCCTCAGTGGTTGTCCTATGATGGCCCCAGTCTGGCAGGCACCTTTTGTGTGTGTGTGTGTGAGTGTGTGTGTGTCGCCACGAAGGGCTTGCCCCCAGCCGCATCTGAGGCTCTGAGCAGTCATCTTGTGTGTGTCTGTATGCTGGGGGCCTGCCCCCAGGCACACCATGGAGGCTTGGAGCAGGCACCCCTCTGTGTTGATCTCTCAGACTCTTGCCCTCCCCTGCATGTTGTTCTCTTTTTTGAGCTGTGGCCAGGGCTCGGTGCTGCCTGCCTGCCAAGCTTGCCTACTCCCCATCTTCCTCCAGGCACCAGAAAGCAGGGAAAACCCCGCCTGTTCATGGCCTCATAGTCAGGCCAGCCTTTCCCTGCTCCCCAATCCCCACAAGGGGACTGGGGAGCTGGCTAGGTGGGTGGCGGGCGCCCAGCGGCCTCGCCGCCAGCCCAGACCACCTTTCTCCTGCTCCTCAGTCCCCTTGTGGGGATCAGGGAGCAGGAGAAATGTGGCTTGGGCCTGTGATGAGGCAGCCAGCCCCGCCATCTTGGCTGGGTTAATTTGCATATAGCCCCTCTGATTGGCTGTTGGGCATGGCTTAAGCATCCCGAAGAAATGGTCAATTTCAATATTATGCTTTTATCAGAGTAGATATATATAATACCTTGATTTTATCATCAAATGTATAATGATATTATGGATATGTGTATATGTCCAAACTCATTAAGTCACACATTAAATGTGTTTTATTTTTCTATATAAAACATAACACAGTAAAGCTAATAACGCATTTAATGATAAAACATTTTAAAATAAAGCTTCCACTTGATAAGTCTAATTTAAAGAATCATATAAACTTGAGGTGATATCTTAATTTTGTCATCTAATCTAATAAAAGCATAATATTGAAATTGACCATTTCTACAGGATGCCTAAGTCATGCCCACCAGCCAATCAGAGTGGCTGTATGCAAATTAACCCAGCCAAGATGGAGGCCGGCAGCCCCTGAGGCGGGTGTGGTGCAGGCATCAGGGTGAGCAGGGCGGGCGGGGCAGGTGACAGACCGGGGTATGTGGGATGGGTGGGGCATGATGGATGGGTGGCGGGTGGTGTGTGTGGGTGGGTGGGGCGCGATGTGAGGGTGGCAAGCCGCAGGTTGGGCGGGTACAGGAGGGGCTGAGGGACCCCCGAGTGCACAATATATTGTGCACCGGGGTCCTAGTAAATAGATATTACTACTAATAACTTTAGATGCCTTACCACATAGACATTTTGGAATCAGAATTTGTTGCAAAAGCATATTTTAATTTCTATTTATTTATTTTTATTAAGTATACATTGGAATACAAAGTAAATGTATGACCTAGTAAAAGTATAACATAAAGATATGTATTTTATTGCCGAATTCAAATACTATATAGTTAATGCTTTTGAGCTCTGCTGAGATTGAGTCATAGGATTTGAAAGTAAATGATGATCTTTCCTTATTAATCTTCCTTTTCATGTCAGTTTTCTACTTTGTATTTACTGCCTATTCATTTTCTTTGATGAGAAAAGCAAACTACAGCAATATGTCTAATGTGTTGACTAAAAATAATCCTCAACTATATTTTAGACAGTCTAAGTCTAGACTGTATTATCTTTTGAAAAATCAGAACAAAGACCCTTTCAGTTCATGAAGAATAGATGAAAAATTGTTCTAATTAGCTTATTTTAATCTGTAGAGAGGAGGATAAGTTGTCTACACATCATAAATGCCTAATTTTTAGGGATTAGTTTTTATTTCTTGGCATTATACTCAACCACCTGGCTTGCTCCTAGCCAAATTGATGCTATTCATCGTTTTCTTCAATTTGATCATACAAAAAAAATACTCTGATTTAAATATCAGTAACACTGAGATCATCATGTGTCTTAAAATTTGCTTTTCTTGTTTTTATGAGAACAACTATCTTGCCAGTCACTCAATACAGAATCTTTTTAAAAGTTTTAAAGATTACATAACATTAGTTACAGTTAAATTTAAATCTTGAAAAAGACAATGATTCAGTTATTGAAAAACTGATATGCATGTTTGGAACAACTCAGGTAGGTAAAGCCACTTTATATACCTTGCACAGAAAAAAATGCAAAATCTTAAATCCGCCCCAATTACTCACCTCCCACACCCAAATGTTCACTATTTGCATATTTGCATTCTATTTAATTCTCTAAATCACTCTTACCTTAAGCTTCTCCTCATTTGCATCTCTGTCTCCTTAATTCAGTATCTAGTTGTCTTTTCCATGGATTACTGTGGTACACTTTAACTGCAATCCAGAGTTCTTTCTGGCTTTTGTCCTGCACTGTTACCAAAATAATTTTTCAAAATATAAATTTTAGCCTTAGCAGATGTGACTCAATTGATTGGACCATCCTCCCCTACACTGAAAGGTCACAGGTTTGATTCCTGGTCAGGGCACATGCACAGATTGTGGGGATGGATTCCCAGGTGGGTTGCATGTGGAGGTAGCTGATCAATGTTTCTCTCTTGTCTCCCTCTCCCTTCCTGAAAAACAAAACAAAACGAACAACCCACTAAAAATAAATAAATTTTGAAACTCACTTTACAAAAGCCAGATAATGACTCTTAACTCCTTATATTAACACACTTTACAGGGCATCCGCATCCTTCCCTAATCATATCTCCAGCTTTGACCTCATATACAACATTCTGTATACTCACACTATAAAGAAAGATCCTTATTTAAATGCTCATGTGTCCTTGAAGATGTAGCCTATACACATATGGGTGGGTTACTTAGCTGTTCTGATAGTTGGCACTTAGATTTTTGTCCAGTATTCAAAATTAAATGCATTACATTTTAAAGCTTTCCAATTGTTGCTTTTAATTTGTTGATAGTTTTTACATGTAATTTTTAGTTATTTGCCTTTGTTTTGCATCCACTATAAGACAGAAACAATAAAATAAGAAAAGATGCAATAAAAGTGAACTTGAAATAATCTCCAGGGAAAATAAGTAGCAAATGTATCTTATTTACTTATAACACAAAAAATATTTCTAAATTTTAATTGATAGCATCTCCCTTCATTTATCAAGGGGTCCATTCATATATCAAAAATTTATGAAGTATTTATTATTTGTTGGATAATGTGTCAGCACTGAGCATATAATTATGAGTAGTATTTGGTCCATGTCTATAAGCTGTTTAGAGTCTACTGGGCAAAATAAACTAGAATGCTGAAAATTATGATAAAGAATAATGAGTTCAATCAGTGAGATGTCATGGTTTTACCTAAGGAAGGATTTCTATTTCCAATTGGAATTGGAATTGGATAAGGAACTATCAAAGGGAAAACTCCAATAAGCCATGAAGACACAATCATTAATTATTCTTTGAATAATAATTCATCAGCAGTGCCAGATGAGGATGAAAAGCAGAGCATGGAATACTGATATACTCTAAATTCTAGACACTCAAGAAATACTCCAATTGGCTCTTGCATTCTATTTATATATTATTATAATGATTTTTTTTTTTGCAGATGGCTGAAAGAAGCCTTTGAGAAATCTGAGGATGCGCTACAAAGCTAAGAACCATCAAGATATTAGTGATAGCTGAAGCCATGATGACCAATATTATGGTCCACAGAGTCTGTGTAGAAGGAAATATGAGTGATATGGTCAAGAATAGAACCCTGCTGAGTGTCTACCCTTAAATATTCTCTTCACCAAAAATAAAGACACAGCTACAAGAAAATGAAAAAAAAATCTATAGATTCAACTAGAACTAAAAATAGTTAAGAATTGTATACCCCTTTAATGTACATACTAGAATACTAGAGGCCTGGTGCACAAAATTCATGCATGGGGGTGGGGAAGAGTCCCTTACCCCAGCCTGCACCCTCTCACAATCTGGGACCCCTCCAGGCATATCCTACTGCCACTTTGGGCCTGCAGGGATCGGGCCTAAACTGGCACTCAGACAACCCTCTCACAATCCAGGACTCCTGGCTCCCAACTGCTAGCCTGCCTGCCTGCCTGATTGCCCCTAACCGCTTCTGCCTTCCATCCTGATCACCCCCTAACCTCTCCCCTACCAGCCTGATTGATGCCTAACTGCTCCCCTGCTGGCCACCCCTAATTGGCCTCCCTTGCCAGTCTGGTCATCCCCAACTGTCCTCACCTATAGGCCTGGTCGCCCCAAACTGACCTCCCCTGCTGGCCTGGTCACCCCTAACTTCCCTCTCTTGCAAGCCTGGTTGCCCCTAACTGCCCTCCTCTGCCAACCTGATTGCCCTCAACTGCCCTCCACTGCAGGCTTGGTCCCCCCCAACTGCCCTCCCATGAAGGCCTGGTTGCCCCCAACTGCCCTCCCCTGCAGGCCTGATCACCCCCAACTGCTCTCCCCTGCTGGCCTGATTGCCCACAACTGCCCTCACTTGCTAGCCATCTTGTGGTGGCCATCTTTGACCACATGAGGGTGGCCATCTTGTGTGTTGGAGTGATGGTCAATTTGCATATTATTTCTTTATTAGATAGGATAAGGTTATCAGACTTAAGTTATTCAAATCCCCACCTTTTACCTTGGACCATTGAATGAATTTGTCAATTAACAGAAATAAATCTATGACTACTTATTTTAATCAATGACTCTAAAAACTGTCTATGTTTCAGAGAAACTTTCTGGAAAGTGAATTTCTAAATATTATCAATTTCATGATTTTGTAATTTTTTGAGATACCAATATATTTGGGTAAATTAAAATATAGAATGATTAATTACATAGTTCAGATAGCAGTTAAAATATCTTTCATTTCTCTCAACAGCTCAAATTTGTTTTAAAATTACTGAGAAGTCAAAATATTTCATTATAGTAAACAAAAACCAGAAATTATTTTAATTAATAACTAAAAACTTTAAAACAAAATGAGACTATATTCTTTAAAAACATCATGGAATTAAAAAAAAGAATCATGGAATTTATTCTCAGAATTTGGTCCAGTATTCAAAATTAAGTAGTGTTATATTGAAAAGTTTTCCAAAGAAAATTTTAAAAAAATATATTGAGCTGAATAAAAATGAAAATACAAATAAGAAATGTGTGGGGTGCAGCTAAAGCAGTACTCAAGTGAAAATTGATAGCACTAAATGCTTACATTAGAAACCTGGGCTGTTCTCATCAGCAGTACCGTGCAGAATATCTTGTCAGCTTCCTGACATCAGTCTTCATTATTAGTTTTTCACCCATTTTCTATGGTGTTATACTGTTCTTTTCCCACAGTATTAACTTACCTTTGTTTCCTACATTTCCATTATTATTAATGTTAAAAATCTCTGATGATTCATTGAAATTTCTTAAAACTCACCTACTGCCTATTCAAATATATATAATTTGTGTGTGTGTCAGAATGGACATTTAGTATAGTAGAAAGCAACCCAGTGGTGAACAGGAACTCCTGCAGACCAGCCAAATGCAAGATGGATAAGTCACTTATATCTTGACCTGACTCTGCTGATAGCCTTCATTGGCCCATGGCATTGTTTATATTCCAGGTGGCTACCCACTAAACACACACCCAGCTGAGAGGCCTGGCCTGATTAATGTCCTTCACACATAAGGTACAGATGGCATGACACTTACTGCCTTTATTAATTTATTAGGGTTGCCATATGGGAGGAAAGGTTTTCCTTTTAATTCAAATCACTTGGGAAATGAAAGGACAACCTTTTGCTGTGGGACCACACCAAGCTACCCAAACTAGCAGAAGATGAAAGAACTCATGAATTAATTGGACAGTTTCAGTGAGCACTGGCATTTTTCCACCACTCCTACTTTGAAAACCAGATGGAATGCAGTATGTCAGGTGAAGCAACATTGCAGGTGTGTTCTCTATTACAGAATTGTTTGCTGAAGTTTACATCAAGTGAAAGTACTCTAGAATGAGTTTATAAAACTGTTCAGCTGACCATTAGGTTGCCATTGGTTAAAATTATCCTAATATGTAAAAATCGTGGGTCCGTCACATTCACAACGACCGGAGACTCAACCTAATGCCCAGGCTGCACGCACAGCAGGACTTGTGGCAATGAAGATGGGAATGGGGGAGGCAGGGCCGGCACTCACACTCACTCACAACTGCACACACACACAAACACACACAGCGCCCACCAGCTCACAGCCTTTTCTCCCTTTCTTTCCCTCCCTCCCAGCTCACTCTCAGAGCCTCTCTCAGAATGAGTAAAAAAAACAGTCTGGGCCTGAGGAAGCCTGGATGGAAGGGAGGGCCAGCAGAGGGTGTAGCACTGGCCCTGTCCCCTTTCAACTGAGAAAGATGAAGAGGGACACAGGGAGGCAGAGGGGCCTGGAGGACTGCTGAGAAAAACAAAGAGAGACAGAGACTGGGCGAGATCAAGCCAGCAGGAGAGGGCAGTTAGGGGCAATCAGGCAGGCAGACAGAGGCAGTTAAGGGTGATCAGATAGGCAAGAAGAGGGGTTAGGGGCAATCAAGCAGGCAGGCAGAGGCAGTTAGGTGTGAACAGACAGGAAGGCAGGTGAGTGGTTAGGAGCCAGCAATCCGAGATTGTGAGAGGGCAGTCAAACATCCCCCAAGGGGTCCCCGATTAGAGAGGGTGCAGGCTGGGCTAAGGGGAAACCCCCCTACACCCTGTGCATGGATTTTGTGCACTGGGCCACTAATTTATAATAAAAATGTGGAATGATCATGGGATAAAAGTGTTAATGCACATATAAAGCTTTAAATCCAGATGTTTATCAGTGTTTTGGGGTGTTTATTTTTAAAGACATTTCATGTATGCTAATAGGAGATAAATACAATCTATACGATTGTTAGGAAGCAAATGGCCAAAATTCCATATACAGGAATAGTTAACTCTGTAGTTGTGTCTTTTCTAAACCCTGTGTTTTCAACCTTGAGTTTAGCAAATGGTACAAGAAAGATGTTCAGTAAACATTGATTAATTAAATGATCTTCCACTAAGTTTCAAGTTAAATGACAAAATTTCATTTCCATTTCATAATACACTGAAAAGTCAAGGGTTCCTTTTCGATGTTCTCTAACTACTAGGCGCTAGGGTTTAACTTGCATGTTAGCATTTATAGCCAAAGTTCTTTTCACTGTTTTTACTTCATAAATAATTTGAGTGTCAGAAAGTCTAGGCCATTTTTTGAACAAAGAACTGGGACATAAGGATATGCAGCAGGGCAAAAGTAGTTTTAGAGTTGTGAGTATACAAGACACAGAGTTTATTCCTGTATTGTTTATTAATTATTGTATTATTTTCCATGTGAACAACTGTATATCTACTTTTGCCTCAGCCTGTATGTATATTTGCTGGAGAGCATTTATATTTAGGTTCACAAAGTACATATGAAATACATCTTAATATTTAAAGTTGCATTATCTATCCTCAACCTCTACTGCAAATAAAAATAAAAATTGTTGTCTTGGGGTGTTTTTTTAAAGAAGATAAAACTATCAGGGCATCTCTATAAAACAAATAAACCATATTCCACTATACTCTTGAACATATGGGGATTTGATACCTCATTAATTACTTTTAAGTGAACTGACCTTACTGGATCATTGGCATGAGTGAAATGAAAGTACCAAGAATGGAAGTACACCAGTGCATCAGATAATTGTGAGAGTGTAAAATATAACACAATACAATATCTGTAAGCTCAGCCAAGGAAAATACGTGCATCGACACATGAAGTGGTTCATAGTCTCCTGGTTGCCTCTCCATTCTCCTCGCTCCTCTCATACTTCACATTCTAAAATGATTTGTATGCAGTTATTCAAGACACCTAGCAGTCTTTCTGGACATGTGTGAAGTAATCCCTTAAAATAAATCTCTCTCTACATGTATAGGGTATCCCTAAGAAATGTATACACATACTTTGAATAATTATAAAGGCAGTGTTTATTAAAATACATTTCATTTTCAAAATTGAGCTATCAGCTGTTAAATGGTGTACCCATTTTTGGGAGACACCCTGTATGTACATGCATCCTATTGGTTCTGTTTCTCTGAAGAACCCTGACTAATACAGTGTATTTAAAATTTACTTACACATTTGACCATTCACTTCAATAACAATCAAGAGCCCTGGTTGTGTAGCTCCATTGGGTAGAGTGTTGTGCTTATACGCCTAGGTTTCAGGTTTGATCCCGTAGGAAGTGTGCAGGAAGCAGCTGATGTTTTGCTCTCACACCTATGTTTCTCTTTCTCTCGCTCTCTCTCTCCCTTCTTCTCTCTCTAAAAATCAATTTAAAGTTTTTTAAATAAAAATAAAACAATAAAAGGACCCAAAGAAATATAAATATTTTCAGTACAAATTAAATATATGGGTTCCCCCCAAAATATGCATAAATAATTCAGCTTTCCTTTACAGTAGTAGTCAATCATATTTCATGTATATTAAAGAAATTGGTTATGATGTCAGAGAAAAAAAATGTAAAGTGTTAAAATCCATTTCAAATAAATATGAGGTGCTGTTATTTTCTTTGAAAGAAATTAAATAAATAGGACATTTTCTTAGCTTCAAGTTAGTGAAAGATTAATAAGAACATTATAATCCAAGCTACAATTTAAATATAGTGTCTAAAAATAATTATAAATACAGATGAGGGGCTTGAGGAAAGTACATCAGTGCACTCTTCATTCCCGTGGAAAGTATGTTTTCACAATTTATTTGACCTATTCTTTCATTTTGTTAATGAACTCAAATATGTCAATAGAGATAATTAAAGTTTCTATCACAGTAATAGCACTGCTGCAGATTCTTTGTATAACAGGGTCAAAAGAGACACTTGATAAGGAAAATAAAAGAATTGAAAATGTTCTAAATAGCTTCACTTATAAGAAAATAAACAAACTATATAAATAAAAAGGTGACAATAGCTTGTGAAGGACCTAGCTAGGACAATTCAAAGTACATTATTTATTTGGGAGAAAAAAAAAACAACAGTCTTTTAGAATTTTTGAAGTCCCTGTTAAGAGACTTGAAAAAAAAAACAACCCAATAATATCTGCAAAATGTTTGACGTTCTGGTAATATTATTTTTGGTGTTTCATAAATTCTTCCTACTTTCTACTCTCATAACTTATTTCATGCTCCAATTAATCCCTCCTGATAGCAGGCCACATGGTAATTGTTATTTTTCCATATTATAAAAAAAAAACAAAAACAAAAAACATTTTTTTTCACCATGCATCCTTTATTTGCTTCTTTTTGCAGCAAAACTCCTTTTAAAGGAGGTCAGTGCAGAACATTCTCTCCAATTCTTCTCTCGTTGTCTCTCGAACCCACCCAATTTGGCTCTCCTATCCACCAATCAATGGGAATCGCTTCACCTTTCCTTGACTAAATTAGGTCATCATTTCTGAGGCCTCCACTGACAAGCACCCAACAGCACTTACTCCAACCTTCTTCAATGCATTTTTCTTCCCTCTGTTGCTGGATGCTAAACCCTCCCTCAACTTTCCAGATGCCGTACTGATAGAACCCATAAGTCTCTTTTATTGGCCCCTCCCCTTTCTTTATTCAAGTTTAAAAAAATCATGGCACTTGTTAAAAATGGTAAGGCAGACTTTACTTAAGGGGCAAGTAGCACAGGAATGGAGGGCTGAATAATGCAACCATGGAGTCTTGCAGTGGGAGAAAGAGATTGATTCCAACTCTAAGGACAACGTGGGCAAGTAGGAATTTCCAGCCCAGGAGCAGGGTGAGGGGACCTTTGTCACTTCTGCATACACTTGATGATACCACCTATCCCCTGGCTTTACATGCAATTTCTTCCAATAATTCTCAAGTTTAAATATCCAGTTTCTCTTCTGAATGCCAGCCCCATGCCTGGCAAGCATAATACCATCCTTTAATGATTGATAGGTATCTCAAAATTAACAAGGGGAAAACTAAACCTATGACGCTCATCCAAACCTGCTTTAAACATTTATAATGTCATCGCTCACGGCAAATCCTAAGAGACCTCCCTTATTCTTCTCCTCTCACATCCATAGCTCATGTGCCTCAAGAATTACCTTTGCTCTTCCTTGAGGAGGACATAACTAAACCTTGACTAATGCCCACCCCATGCAGGTCATCATGTCTCACCTGAATGACTGCAGTAGCCTTCAAAGAGGTCTTCTTGCTTTCCCCTTCAGCCTCCCAGTTGATTCTCAACTGGAGTAAAATGAGGTGTTAGAAATAAAAATAAACAAGATAAATTTATTTTCAACCATAGTGTCAAGAGAAAAGTCCTACAGGACAGAATTGAAATGAGCTCACCTGAATCTGATGACTTGAGAAGTTGCGAAGTCTAGCTCTGAGCCCCACATATCATATGCCATCAGTATTTCTTGGACTCTGGTATAGCCTGGAGATAACTTGAAGAAAACCTAGAACAAAGGGTTTTGTTTTTGTTTTTTAAATACTCACTCAATAAAAATTGATTTTAGAGAGAGAGGAAGGGAGAGAGAGGGGGAAACATTGATTGGTTGCCTTCTGTATCTGACCTGACCTAAGTATGTACTCGGACAAGAATCTAACCCACAACTTTTCTGTGTACAGGATGAAATTCCAACCAATTGAAATACACGGCCAGGGCTAGAACAAAGGTTTTTAAATATATTTTTTATTGATTTCAAAGAGGAAGGGAGAAGGAGAAAGAGATGGAAACATCAATGATGAGAGAGAATCATTGCTCAACTGCCTCCTGCATGTTCCATCTTGGAGATTGAGCCAGCAACCCGGACATGTGCCCTTGACTGGAATCGAACCTGGGATCTTTTAGGCCACAGGCCGACGCTCTATTCACTGAGCCAAACTGGCTAGGGCAAAGGTTTTTAAAATTAGGGAAGTAAATACAAAATTATCAAATTACTCTTGCAAAGGAAAAAAAAAAATCTTTCTCTAGGTCTAAACATAAAGGTTTACTTTCTAAAAAAAAACAGAAATTACAATCTCATGTCCACTAAACAGACCCAGTCTTCCTTGTTTACAGTAGAAAGTGAGTGATATAACCTAAAAACGGTACTTTGTTTGACATTCTCAAATTAACATATTACCTGTTCCTGGGCTTTAAAAGCCCAATCAAACTGTTGCTTTTCAGCATGTAACCAATCTTTAAACTAACGTCTGGTATTTCTCAGTAGGTCTAATGTGAAAGCTCTTAAATACAACAAGCTTCTCCACATTCCCGCTGGCTTTTAATGCTGCATCTCCCTAGTAAATTAGTTCCAGTAGCATAATCCTTTTAGCTCTTGGCCCTTTCACTTCTTACAAGTCTTGAACATATAAGGCTTTATGTAAGTAGTGTGGGAAGCCATCCACTACCAATACAATCGTAAGAGTTCACCAAGGAATGCAGAAGGCAGATGGACCTTGGGCGTTAGAGGGACTAATGCCAAGCACCATTGTTGTGTTGAGATAGCCGCCACTCAAAGGAGTTTCCTGACCTAATAGCCTCAAAGTAAATGTTTACTGGACCTTATTGATCTTTACTGATCTTTACTGACCTTGGAGATGGTCTTTCTGCTACCTGTTGCATGCTTTACTGAGGGCAAGATGTGTATCTAAAATTGAGTAAAGAGCAGATAAGGCCAGGTTTCACTGTGCCTCTCCAAGAGAAAGGTCTCCACCTGACCCCCAGGCCTTCTAAATTCATATTTTCTTATATAGTATTTTCATTTGTGCATCAGCCCCTCTTTCAGATCCTGAACCCTAGCCATGCAGGTTGCGGCAAAGTAGTTCTTTGTATTCATTGAATTTATATTGGCCTAATTTAGAAACCATAGCCCTCACCCTAACACTTGAAATCATAGTGTTGTCATAGTGCATGTACCCTGTTCTGAGAACCACAGTATGTATAGAACAACATTTATAAATATTTTAAAAATTGATTGTGGCTTTATGGTTTAAATTTTCCAGTTATGCTGAATATGGAAATATTAGGACTTGTAAAAAACTTGTTCTTCGACTTTAGTGTGCATAGAATTATCTAGTTCACTTGTTCAAAGAGATGGCTAGGCCTCAATCAGAGAGATTTTGATTTAGTAAGCTTGGGGTGGAGTCCAAGAATTTCCATTACTAAAGTTTTTAGGCAAAATGGATGTTGATAATCTGGCAAATACACTTGTAAAAATACTACTTTTAAATCTCTGATTCTGTGTTAGTGGTTTGATAAGATGGACACTTGATAGCTCTGAGACTCAGTTTTCTTTTCCTTAGGCACTAAAAGCATAATTATGTCAAGACACTATTTTGAGAATTATAATACAACTAGAGGCCCAGTGTACAAAAATTTGTGCACTCGGGGGGGGGGTCCCCTCAGCCTGGCTTGTGCCCTCTCGCAGTCTAGGACCCCTCAGGGGATGTCCACCTGGTAGTGTGCCTGGCCAGCCTGGATGAGGGGCAGAGGGTCATTTCAGGCTGCCCACAGCCCCTTCAGGGTTCAAGTCCCTACTGGGGTGCCTGGCTGGAAGCAGGTATCTGGGATTTATTTAACTTCTATAATTGAAATTTTGTTGCCTTGGTCCCCGCTCCAAGCCTGGGTTGTCCCTGGCAACCCAAGGTCCCAGCCGGCAGGTATCCGGGGTTTGTTTATCTTCTATAATTGAAACTTTGTAACCTTCAGTAGAGCTCAGGGCCCACAGGGTCCTGGTTTCTTCCATTGCCCGGGGCAACTCCAGCTCTGTGGCTGCCACCATCTTAGTTGAGTTAATTTGCATATTTGCTCCTGATTGGTTGGTGGGCGTGGCTTGTGGGTGTAATGGAATGAGGGTCAATTTGCATATTGCTCTTAGATTAGATGGTTCAGCAAAGATTCTGACATAATTGATAATTAGCAAACATTAACTGCCGCTCTTCCCTTTTCTAAAATTCATGGTTACATAAAAGCCAGCTAAATCTTGTACTACCCTCAAAAACAATATTTTTAACATAGTCATTTAACTGTTCTCTTTGGGGGAATGGAAAGAGAGAAATCTTGAATCAATGGTGAGGTGCACTCTGGCTTGAGGGGGATCAGAAAAGGCTTAGTCTCTTCTGACTGTAAGAATGATCAACCCATGTCAATGTCATCTTGTTCCTTAACAGCTGACATTAGAACACATCCATAAAAAAAACACAAACAAACAAAATAAAACAATGAGATGGTGAAGATGCTACACAAGTTACTCCTATCTACTGCCAAGGCCAGAGAGACTGATAAAAAAAAAAATAAACAGAAAAGGTTTGCTGGCAATATAGTAACTGCTAGAGAGAGAGACACTTAGTGATACTTTGACAAGTTGCTGAAGGACCACCTTAACGGAGAAGTTTATGTGTGGCCAGCCTTAGAGGGTGGTGCTCCAGTTTTGTGTGTATTGCCTCCAGGATCTTCACCAGGTTTTATAGTAAAACTTAGAGAAAATCCACTCATGTTGTGAGCATGATGAGGGGGAAAGGTAGCAGTCTGAAAAGTGCTCAAGGGAAAAGTAAAAAATTTGAAATATACCCAGAGCGATCTCTATAACAAAAGACCACTGTCTAAACGAAATTACTTAAACAGGTCTTTATCTGACCCGGGGGAGTATCATTAGATAAGCACAGTTGCCTCTAGGCTTTCTATCTTACATAGGTGAGGGGAAAAAAATAAAAAGTCTAAGAAATACTTCGGAAAGACCAGCCTGTGGGCTCTAGAAAAAAAGCAAGATTTAATGATAATTTTAGAGAATGCTTTCTCTGCCCAATGCCTCCTGTACCACATTAAATAAGTTCCAGTATGATAATAGAGCAGATTATAGCTAAGAGAGCAAACAAAGACTTTATTTAAGAAGTTATTAAGAAAATTCAAAACTCTAGGACAACAAAAGAGGAGAAAAACACTAGAAAAGCAGAGATAATAAAAGCCCCTGACACCTACAGCTACATAGTGAAGACACAGAGGGAAGCTAGGTAGACAGGGACAGGGACCATGGGGAGAGTAAGGGGGGACAGAAGTAAAACTGAGACTCCAACAAGGTGAATTGACTAAGGAACCCCAACTAGTGGGCTCGAAAGGAAGCGTGCACAGGGGAGAACTGAGCTACTAAATGTATGAATGTTGCTAAGACAGGCAGCTTGCAGACAACCAATCACAAGGTAATAAGTCAAGACCCACCAGGAAGGGGGCACAGCCTGAGGTCCCCTGTCAAGCCCCACTGGGCAGGGGGTGCAGCCTAAGGTCTCCTGGCCCGGCACCAGGGCAAGGGGCATGGCCTGAGGTCCCCCGTCAAGCCCCATCAAGTGGGGGGTGCAGCCTGAGGTCCCTTGCCCTGGCCAGGTCACAGGCAGCCTCAGTTTCCTGCTGTTCGATTGTGACGTTGCAGCATCCTGGCTAATTTGCATATTCCTCTATTATATAGATTGACTAGGGGCCCGGTGCACAAAAATTTGTGCACTCGGGCCCTGACCAGTTTGGCTGACTGGATAGAGCGTTAGTCTGTGGACTCAAGGGTCCCAGGTTCGATTCCGGTCAAGGACATGTACCTTGGTTGCGGGCACATCCCCAGTACAGGTTTGCAAGAGGCAACTGATCGATGTTTCTCTCTCATCGATGTTTTTATCTCTCTCTCTATCCCTCTCCCTTCCTCTCTGTAAAAAATCAATAAAATATATTTACCAAAATAATTTGTGCACTTGGGAGGGGTGTCCCTCAGCCTGGCCTGTGCCCTCTCATAGTCTGGGACCCCTTGGGGGATGTCCACCTGCTGGCATGCCTGGCCAGACTGGGTGAGGGGCTGATGGCTGTTTGTAGGCTGGCCAAGCCCCCCAGTGGGGACCCTCACCCCATGGGGGTATGGCAAGCCTGAGTGAGGGGCTGATAGCCATTTTCAGGCTGCCCACAGCCCCTTCAGGGTTCAGGTCCCTACTGAGGTGCCTGGCTAGCCTGGGTGAGGGGCTGATGGCTGTTTGTAGACTGCCCACAGCTCCCATTGACCCAGGTCCCAGTCAGGCTGGCTGGAAGCAGGCTTCTGGGGTTTATTTATCTTCTATAATTGAAACGTTGTTGCCTTGAGCAGAGGTCACAGCCTGCCTAGGCAGGCAATGAAGCCTCCTTTTGCTTCAGCTCTGTGGCTTCTATAATTGAAACTTTGTTGCTTTGAGCCAGCCAAGGCAGGCAGTTTCCTCCAAACAGAAGCCTCCTGTTTGTTCTAGCTCCGTGGCTGCCAGTCACCATCTTGGCTGGGTTAATTTGCATATCATCACTCTGATTGGCTGGTGGGCATGGCTTAGGTGTCTTGGATTGGTGGTTAATTTGCATATTGGTGGTTAAACTTTTATTAGATTAGATACCTTAACACCACTGCAAGACATCATATCACTTTAGATCTTTGAATGTCAAAAAGTTTAACTTAAAACCTGTCAGTTGAAAATCTGACAATGGAAAATTTGCACTTAAAAAAATTATTTACTTGGTAGATTTTTCTTCTATAGCTACTTTATGAAAGAATCCCACAGATAAATCACTTTGATTTTATATATAAATATATGAAAGTGACCAGGTGACAGCTGTGCATATTGATGTCTTTATATTAAGCTTAGTTACACAAGTTTGTTTGTTTTGTTTTTTTTAACAGAAACAGTGAAGATTCAGCATTTCTTGATTTTTCTCTATAAGCTGTCCCCAGAGATTCGGGGTTTTAAAACAGTAAGAAGCCTTCTGATAATGTGACTCATATGAAGCACTCAGATCCAGAGAGTGAATGGAAATGTTTAATGTCCCTGCATTGCACACAGAGGAGAGGGAGCCAGACAGATCCAATTATGGAATTTATAATTCAATAACTAACTTCCCCTCTCTAACCCAGTAATCTCATCAGCTCTGACTCTTCTTAAAGAAACACAGAAATATTTCTTCTCATATTATACTATCTGTTATTATAAATGAAAGAAATGATAGCATTAAACATAAAACACTGACATGAGATATATGTAGACTCATTTAAAATTAACTATTCAATGCCAATGTAATTTCTTTCTCAGTGAGACTAATATTCACCATTTTAATGATTTTATTCATGACTACTTTAAAGATCATTGCAGGGAGTAATGCATTACTACTTGAACAATTTAAAGAAGGATTCCAACTATACAGGGAGATGATTTCTGTGGGCTTAGATTCCAGGATTCCTGGGGAAGCATCTTGACTCTCAAATCCTTTCTCCCAAGTACTTGTAAAATCAGTGCAGCTCCTTTAGCAGGAGTTAAATCTTATAATGAAAAATTTAAAAAATATGCTTAGAAGTTGAGAAACATTAAATTAGTTTCAAATTAAAGTATAAATTAATATTTAACATTTTCTCCATAGAAAAGGAAAAACTATGAACCATAAGAAAAGAGATAAGTACATGTTATTACAGGCAGAAAAAAGAGACTAAAGGGCACAAAAAGCAAATTTGGGAGTTTGGAAAACAATGTTTTTTAAAATATTTTTTTATTCATTTCAGAGAGGAAGTGCAATAGAAACATCATGATGAAAGAGAATCATTGATTGGCTGCTTCTTGCATGCCCCACTCTGGGCATCAAGCCAGCAACCCAGGGTATGTGCCCTCACCTGACCAGGAAGTGAACCATGAGCACCTGGTTCATAGATCAATGCTCAACCATTGAGCCATGCCAGCCAGGCCAAATTTTTTTTTTTTGTATGTTATGATATGTTATGTTATGTTATGTTATGTTATGTTATGTTATGTTATGTTATGTTATGTTATCTTATCTTATCTTATCTTATCTTATCTTATCTTATCTTTTATCTTATCTATGTTCAAGAACCAAAGCCAGTTCTTGAATGATATTGATCTTATTACTTAAGTACTCATACATTCAGATGGTTTTGGTTTTATTTTCTGTAAAACTAACAGTAAATTTGTGACTAATGTGAAGTTTTCCAATCTGGTATTTCTAGAGACAAGAGGGAAAACAGAGTCACAATGAAAATATAGAAAGTTACCAAAACCATTCAAATTACAGAAAATAGCTGTGAACTGCACTTGTTGGAGAGAGGACATATGGTGGAACTGCATAAAGGAAACAAGAGGTTATTTATGCCAACCTAATCAAGCAGATAAACATCTGGAGCCTATCTGAGCAAACTCTTCCACATAGTCAACAGAGCTTTGGGGTATGGTGACAGTGTCAGTACAAATTTCATCTCTAAAAAATATAGAAGAGTCCATGGCCAGTCTGAATCAGTGGGTAGAGCATTGGCCTGTGGACTGAAGGGTCCCTGGTTTGATTCCGGTCAGGGGCACATATGTCCCTGGCCCTGTTCCGGCCCAAGCAGGAGGCAGCCAATAGATGTGTCTCTCTCACATTGATGTTTCTCTTTCTCTGTCTCTCTCCCTCTCCCACTCTCTCTAAAAATCAATGGAAACATATCTCCAGGTGAGGATCAACAAATATATATGTCAGTATAGTCTTTCGTGATATAGTGCTAGCCTTGAAGTAAAGACATATTTTAATTCAGATTCCATACAAATAAAAGTAACTATATCCCCTGGGGCAATAATGTCTACTTCTAACAGAAATTTTGTAAGGACAATATATATAAAAATATTATCCTTTTTGAAAAGTGACTGATGAAATTCAAGATATCATTCTTCCATGCACTTTTTTTCTCTTATGCATCATTTTTAGGAATGGGTCCCTTGGTTTACATTTCATTTTGGTTGATTACTCTCCAGGTGAGACTGATTAAATCCTTTTCTCTAAATAATGGGATATTAGAACTCTTAAGTTAGACATATCTCTTATTTGGTAACTGATTTTGTTTCTGGTGTTATTGCTTTAGACTTGAACATTGTCAGAAACAAGCAGGCAGATTTTCTAAGAAATTTGAAGTCGGTAACTGATTTCCTGGTATTAGAGTCATAGAAAGAATAACAGAGCCACTTTGCCAAAGGTATGCCTGCGTTACTTTGTTATTTATGAGTCACTGGCAGTGCTGGAAAACAAACAGCTGCATCAGTATCTTCCTGGATATTAAAGTCACTTTTATTGATGCTTCTGAACTTGATGTATCATCTCATAGGGGCGCTGCACACAAAGCTCTTGTAAATATACAATTTATTACCAAGGAGCCTAATTAATGAAAATGCTGCCTCTAAGAAAAGCTACAATTGCCTCTCTGGAAAACATTCAAATTCCACTTCCAATTAGGTGTTTGTGTGAGCTTTCCCTGGGTTTTGCTGTTTCTCTTTTAAAACCTCAGCCAGATGATTATGGGTCTTTCTTCTACAAAGAGACGGCTGTAAATGCGCACATGCAGCGTAGGATTGGAATGCCATGCCTGGATTACAGAAGTGCACATCCACTCTCTCTGCCAAATAAAATTTCTTTATTTTTTAAGTTGAGAATAGTAAGTGAAATGTCATCTTTAAGGTGCTGACTCATCATTTGGAGTTAATTTGACCCTTAGTCTATTAGGAAAAGTTTAGCATGCCAAGTAAAAAAAGAAATACCTTATGCCATTTCTAATCACTCAAAAACTCTTTCCTGTTTCAATGTGGACAGTTTGAGCTATTACGGGCTCTTACCTCAAATTTGGAAAAAAAACAACACATTGAAGGGAGTTTAATTCATCACAAAAGTTACCTATTATTTTTAATAGAATCTATGTATATCTCATAGGAAGAAAACTCCCAATTAAGTCCAATATTCTATTTTAAATTTATGACATAAATCTTTCTTCATACAATAGGTCATTTCCTTTTGAGTTGGTTCAGATTGCAAGATGACTGAAATGCTATAATTTTTTTTCCAAAAGGAAATTAACATACTATATTAACTTCATTTTGAGAGACAAACAAAGCAATGTATTACATGAATATAATATAGAGTGAACATGACTGATAGTATAACATAACATTGTAAGTTAACATTTTCTCCTTTCTTTTCTGAAGAATAAATAAAAGCAACAACAAAAATATAAAGAAACAAACAGAAAAACATGGTCAACATTATTTTTAGTGAAATTGGAGGATAGATATGACCCATACACTCCAAATGCATGTAAGTCTCTTCATGGTTGAGTTGCACACAGGCTATGTAGGAGGAAATGGAAGGGCCAAGCAGCAGAATATGTCAGAAATCCCCAACAAAAACTCAAATCTTGTGGGTGAGCATCTTCTCTTGATGTGGAAAACCCAATCACTTGCACTGACCCTCCTCCAGTTGGATTAAGAGAAACATAAACAACATGGCTATATAAAGAAACCCAAACACCAATCAGAAAGAATATATACACACCCCCTATGTTCATAGCAGCACAATTCACCACAGCTAAGATCTGGAAACAGCTCAATTGCCCATCAGTACATGAGTGGATAAAAAAGCTGTGGTACATCTACACGATGGAATACTATGCAGCAGTGAAAAAGAAGGATCTCTTACTCTTGAGACAGCATGGAGGGACCTGGAGAGTATTATGCTAAGCAAAATAAGCCAGTCAGAGAAAGAGAAACATGGCATGATCTCACTCATATGTGAAATCTAAAGAATAAAATTATAAAATTAACTGATGAACAAAATAGAGACATAGAACCATGGAACAGACTGATGAACCTCAGAGGGAAGGTGGGGGTGGGTGGGAAAAGATCACCCAAAGAACTTGGATGCATATCTTCATAAACCATGGACACAGACAATAGTAGGGTGAAGGCTTGGGGCAGGGGCAGAGCAGGCTACAAGGAGCCAATGGGAGGGAAAGGGACATATGTAATACTTTCAACAATAAAGATAAATTTTTTTTTAAAATCATCCACACGAGACAGCAAAAACAGGGGGGAGTCATCTCGATACTTTCCCAGTCCAACCCAGGGGACTTCTTCAAGCCAGGAAACTTCAATTTATTATGACTTTTAATGCAAAGGAATGGAAGTTTGGAGGAGTATTTTTAGTTGGCAAAGTGATTTAAGAGACTGCAGCTCTTTAGCAGGGAGGGGGCACTGATGCAGATTCCCTGCAATTAATGGTATAAATTCATAAAGAATACAACCTGGTGTCCCACATATCTTCAAATCTCTTGCCAGGCATTCACATAGTAAAACGGTTTCTTATCATTTCTGAGCCTAGAACCTCTATCTGATTACCACGTTCTCACTACATGCTTAGAAAAGGAAGTTCATGTTACCTGGTACATCTGTGTACTAGAATTATTTTGTGACTCAACAGAAATGTTTAATTTGTTTTTGCAACTTTATCAGGAGCTTCCCACAACTTCAATGTCACATCAGCCATGCCAACTCCATGGGAGGTGTCTGCTACTGACCAACACACTTCTGTCAATACACTAATTCTACTTGGTACATAATTATAACAACTTAATTATGACTTCACATACAGGCATACCTGTGTATTTACATAGTGAAACAGATTTTCTTAAAAGTTCCTTTCTGTTATCTTCCCCTTATGCTGAAGTTATCACATTGAATTGAACTATTTTTGAAATTAGGTAGCTATAAAAGTATAGAGTGTAGTCCTGTAGAATGTAGGCAATCATTACAATTTCTTTTATAATAAAGAAGAAGCATTGCATCTAAAACAATTGAGAATCCGTTGGTTAGGCTTATGTGCTTGCATACAAGTCCTTTGGTTGATCTCTCCCCTTATCCCCACCCTCCCCTACCTTCCCTCTGAGGTTTGACAGTCTGATCGATGCTTCTCTGTCTCTGGATCTGTTTTTGTTCATCAGTTTATGTTGTTCATTATATTCCACAAGTAAGTGAGATTGTGTGATACCGATGGACACAGACACTAGGGCAGTGAGGGCATGAGTGGTGGGGGTGGGGGGTGGGGAGGGCAATGGGGGATAAGAACACATATGTTATACCTTAATCAATAAAGAGAGAAAAAATAAAAGGATTGAGAATGACAAAAGAATCAAATTGACAAAAAAATGTTTAATAGTACACTTACTTTGCAAGGCTCTAGGGAAACAAGCACTTTCATAGATTGCAGATGGGTGTGAAGATTGGTATGATTCTTAGGACTGAATATATCTATAGATATTTGGAAATATCAGTAACAGTTACTAATGGAAATACCATTTCATACTTGAGGATTCATTGGAAAAATGTAATTGCATACATGAAAAGGTTTTTGTCTAAGATTGTTCCGTGTACTATTGCTTGTATTAACAAAAGACTAGAAACAACTGTGTAATCAGTGCTTGCTTGCTGTGTATATAAACTAATTTGCATTCATATAATAAAATGCTCTGCACGTGTTAAATGCAACAGAAGGATATTTCTGTTCTGCTATGGAGAGGTCTCCAAAGTACTTTATTCAATAAAGTAAGCAGAATATATGTGAGAGTGTATGTTCTATTGTGTAACAGTATCAAAACTGAAAACACATGCTTGCATTTTAGTGCATATGCCTTAAAAGTAATCTCTGGAAGAAAACGGGAATGTGAAATCAGTGATCACCATGTGAATTACAGTGGGAAAGTTACTGATGTTAGGAAAATGGGCTGCTATACGTAGAGACCAGAGTATGACCTCCACTTTGTTTCAATTTTAGTTATTCAACCAGTTGGAAATATTAATAGTAAAATTAATTTAAAATGTAATTAAGATTTCTGCCTATACATTACATTTTAAATCTTTTGAACATAATGTATTTCCTGGACCTTTTTACAGAAAAATTTACATGTCGCTATTAATAAGAGGAAAATCCATTAGCACAGGAATAACACATTGTGAATAAAGAGCTGAACATTTACCGATCTCTGTGGCTAAATGCATACTGGGCAACGTTGTGTACTTATTCCCTGTCTCATTAAAGTGCCCAAAACGGCCACACAAAAACAGTGAAATAATATAGCAAGACGTTTCTTGGCTAGAAAGAAAAATCGTAGAAAGGTTTTTTATTTGTGTTCTTTAAAGAAACATCGCCAACATAATAAAGAAATAAATCCAAACTTTCACAGTAGGATGAAGTTTAAGGAAGCTGTCTTAAAAAGGCTAACCATTCCTGCTATCATCTAAGCAACAAACACCTCCGTGACCTTTTTCTTGCCTGGTTTTAGCGAACACAGAGAAAGCTTTTATAGAAGGTCTTTTTTCTACTTTTAGCTAATTGCTTATAATGAGTTTTCTGCGTGTTATATCCCACCATAAATAACCAATATTACCAAAGAAATTTTACTTGATTTTACACATGAAAAGCATCAGGACACATAAGTTACTTTTGAACATCATTCGCATATAGAGTTAGCACTGAAATTTCCACATAATAGGTGATTGAAGAATCAAGTAGTTTGAGAAAGAGTGGGTATGTAGGAGTTGCTTTTGAAGCAGTGGTTACTTCGTAAACACAGTATTTACTTAGATTATTTGGGATGATTAAGAAGGGGCATATAAATTCATGACACAAAACAAGAGAGTTACTTAAGGAAAGTACTAGAATACATCAATGAAAGCATGTATTAATAACAAGATACCATTGCAAATTAAGGTAAATATAAAATCTGACAACTACCAAGCATCCATTAGGCAGTGTCTTTTATGCACATGTCTGTATAATCTTAATTCCCTTCATAGTATATAGTTGAAATAATAACCATCCTGGAAAATAACATTTGTTTTTTTTCTATTTTTTATTTTAATATTTTAAGTTCTTTTGTTGAATAAGAGGACACCTGAGTTTTATCAACAGAAATGCAATGAAAACAGCATGTATTTTTAATTTAAAGCCCTATTTTGTCAAATTTTTGTATCAATTACTAGAGGCCCGATACATGAAAATTCATGCACTCATGGGGGGTGGTCCCTCAGCCCAGCCTGTGTCCTCTCACAGACCAGGAGCCCTATGGGGATGTTTAACTGAGGCCTTAGGCCTGCTCCCCAAGAGGAGTGTGTCTAAGCCACAGTCTGGCCTCCCTCTATGGGAAGCAATCCGTGGGCCAATCGGGAGAATGGCATTTGCCAGAGAGTGGCTGGCCCCACCCCCAGACTGCCCCTTTGCCACCAGCAGTTACTGCCATTCCCCATCCCTGTTCCCTCACTCTTCCCACTGGCACTTGCCTTGGCTGGCCTGGCTCTGCCCTCTTGCTGACCCCACCCACCATCAACAGGTCGTTCTGAAAATTGGGTCAATTTGCATATTAGGCTTTTATTATATGGGATAATTCTCTGGTTTTCCCCCATGACTCAAGAACAATCTTTAAGTTTATTTTCTTCACCAAACATTTTATTTTTCCTATTAATGTATAAAATATTCCATTTGGAAAATATATCCAAAACAAAAGAATCTGTTGTGTCGACCTGTATGCCCATTGCATCCATATATCTGTCTGTCTCCCCTCTGGCTTTGATGAAGCTACTATGTTCCAGGGATCCATCTTAAAAGGATCTTGTCTAATTATGCTGCTTTGGTATGGGAAAGGAGTGTTATGTGAACATTTTCTTGCCTTCTAGGAAGCAAGAGAGAGAACGAAAGAACAAATGTCTTTAGCAAGTCCATGACTTTCAAACTTGGACCACATTAATTGAATCCTAAATAGCACCCAGTTTTATATTAGTATTCAAAGAAAATACGTTATGAAAGTGTAACTGTCCATAACTCTATCCACTGAATTGAAAAAAGAAAACCTTTATTTCCAACATCACAAAGGTGCATTAAAAAAGTAATTATGTTGTGACAAGTTAATTAACTATAACTTTGCAAAGGAAAAACAACAACATATTACTATAGCCTAAATATAGCAAAATATATTAGTTTTCTCTGACTTCTGTAACACAGTAACACAGACTAGGTAGCCTAAACAACAGAGATTATTATTTATTTTTCTCACAGTGCTGGAGAGCTATTTCTAGAAGCTAGAAATCTGAGTTCAAGGTATCAATAGGGTTGTTTTCTTCTGAGGCCTCTCTCCTTGGCTTGCAGATGGCCATCTTCATGTTCACATGGTGTATATCTGTGCTTTAACTCCCTTTTCTTATAATAATGCAAGTGCTATTGTATTAGGGTCTCTAATGACCTCATTTTACCTTCATTATGTATTTAGAGGTCCTATGTTCCATTGCAGTCACATTCTGAGACAGTGGGCAAAAGAATTCAATATATGAATTATGGGAAATACAATTAAACCCATAAGAGAGATTTTAAAAATTTCTGTGCAATTGGATGCTATCTAGAGGAGATACATTCAACCTCCTTCCCATCACAGCGTTAGTCTTACTAGTTGCCTGACAAATTAGCATTTTCTTTTGGACTTTCACTCTGTCGCACCTGATACTTATTTTCACTCACACCTCTCGAAGGACAAAAATCTTTTCAGTCTGTCTTGACAGCAACTGTCCCCAAAGCGATAATATATTTTTGCATCAGTGTTTTTGAGGTACATCTTTAAACTTTATTAGTTTTCTTTTGCTTCAGTAACACATTAGCACAAACTTAGTGCTTTAAAACAACACAGTTTTCATGTCCTAAGTTTCATCAAAAGTCCACAATGGGTCTCAGTGGGTTAAAGTCAAGTTGTTGGGAGGGTTTTGTCCTTCTAAGGAGTCTCCGAGGGAGAGCCAATTTTCTTGCCTTTTCTAGTTATTAGAGGTTTCCTATATTCCTTGGTTATGGCTCCTTCCACCTTCAATGCTGGCATTGGCCATTCAAGTTTCCCCACATGGCATTTCTCTGACATTGAGTCTTCTGCCCTACACTTTCGCATTTAAGGATCCTTATAATTTCATTGAGCCCAACTGGATAATTCAGGATAATCTTTCTAGTGCAATATCAGCTGATTTTCAAATGTAATTCTATCTGCTACCTTTATTCCCCTTTATCATGTAATCTACCAGGTTTTTGGTTTCAGGCCATGGACACCTTTGGAGTTGCAAGAATCATTACTCTGACTACCGTATCTACTAATTGAAATACTAAAAATCAATCTTCTTTGTTCAATTTTATATCTATCTCTTACTTCAATGTCTAAAACAATACTTAAAGTTCCTCTCATCAAAAGGAGGAATCACATTTTATAATTCCACACAGTCACACTGCTTGTGTTTGGATTCCTTTCTCAAAGTGGACAATGAAGCAAGATTTGATTTCAGACAGTTCATTTGGTAGGTGATTTTAGGAGGTCTTTGATTCGATTCCTGCTCAGGGCAGGTGCCCGGGGTTGTGGGCTTAATCCCTGGCGGGGGGACGTGTGGGAGGCAGCTGATGGATATTTCTCGCTTTGATAGAAACAGACTATAGCCTGTGTTCTGAAGTGGTAATAATTATTAATCATTTTCCTTCTCTGCCATCCATTCTATATTGCATGCATTTGGGGTCTGATCTGCATGTTTAGGTGTTATGCCTGTGCCTGAGCCCTGTTTACCATGCATGGGCCTGGACTTGCTGTTTACTGCTATCACCAGGCAGGGGTGATAGCACTGCATGAAGCACTGCAAATTGCCTCCTGCCATCATATGCTGAGCAATGTAAGCTCTATATGATAGTCACTGCTGAGAGCCATGGCCCACTAATGCCTTTATTTGCTTGATATTTGATCAGCATGAGGCCTAAAATTACTAGATGGCAGTTGTAGTATTAGGACAAATTCTGGTGGCACCCATGAATATAAACCTTGTCCATGCATACTCTACACCCCTCGGGAACAATGACCTGTAACTCTTTTCAAAGAATAATGTTGCAGAACTAGGAAACCTGAACTTCTTAAATCTGTCACTGAGCGTGACAATGAGTGAGGTCGATCTTCCTTACACTCCTTTTCCTGTTCATTTTAGCTGTTGGAGGCACAACATCATATGATTTCAATTGGTTCACCATTTACACTGCATTCCAGAGGACAAGTTGAAAATACTGCCGAGTATTGTCCTCAGGCTGACATTGTCCTGGAACAGTTACTCCCACATTCCATCACGCCAAGAACTCCTGGGTGATGGACTCATTTTTTTTGGTATATCCATCGTCAAAACCCTTCACTATAAATGGGTCCTGTGGCAATGAGAAGGCTAAAAAGGGCTAATTCAAATGTAAGCCTGATATTTTGGGGCCTAGCAATTGGAATTCATGCCAGCAAGCTCAGTGTGCATTCTTGATGACCTATAATTAGGTCATTGCCTCCTTCCCAGAAACTGGTCTTGTAAGGCCTGTCAGAAACAATGAACTGCCCTGGGGAGCGGGGGAAGCCGTTATCGCTGGCCCCAGGACAGATCATCACCTGGGGGCCTTCTTACAGGTCCATGAAGGGGGCAGGGGGCATATCTGCAAGACAAAGACCCCAGAAGTTTATAAAAAGTGAAATCTTCTGCGTGCTACTTCACTCTGATTTGGAAATTATTCCCAGAGTCCACTAGTGTTAATAATGGGTTCTTACCTTGACCGGTTTGGCTCAGTAAACAGTGTCAGCTTGCGGACTGAAGGGTCCCGGGTTTGATTCTGGTCAAGGGCATGTACCTTGGTTGTGGGCACATCCCCAGTAGGAGGTGTGCAGGAGGCAGCTGATTGATGTTTCTCTCTCATCGATGTTTCTAACTCTGTATCCCTCTCCCTTCCTCTCTGTAAAATATCAATAAAATATATTTTAAAAAGATAATGGGCTCCTTCCTTTCTCTAGGAGCGTGCTTGGTATTTCTTTGCTCTTCTGTAACAGTACAAGGTAAAGTTTTGTAGAATCTTAGACACTCGGAAAGCCCTGACAGAGAAATTGTAGGCAGAGGAGATAAAACCAGATCTAGTCTATGTATGACTCTCAGAAAAATGAATAAATGCCTTCTCCAGATGGGAGGGAATTAATGCCTTTTTCATTACTGTTAATGGGTGCAAGGTTTCTGATTCTATGTAATCAACTAGAAAACAAATAAACGGTCTCCTTAGGGAATGGCACTATATTGAATGTTCAGTGTGAATATATGGTATTCACAGAGCAGACATTCAGTGTTGTTAGTAATTACTGTTGCAGAAAGACCAAAAAAACTAAGCTACGCTTTGAAGAGGTGGAGAAATCACAGTTTTAATAACACGCACGGACTCTGGGGTGTCCGAAATCCCAAATCCAGAGCACAGGTAACACGCAAAAAACTTGCTCATAACTGCCCCTCGAGTTCATTGATTTGCAAATATACTCCCCACCACAAGGCCCTGAAGGGAGAATTCTTTTTATCTACACTTCCCCCAGGTGTGCTTAGGTTCCAGGCTCAAAACAAAGCCCCCTGCCTTACCGCAGGACAGGATTTTGTTTGATTTAATGGCCTAACATTCCTTGCAAAACCAGTCTTCCTCCTCATTACATTGGCCTTGATGGGAAACATACATACTAAAAAATGTACTCATAGTTTTCAACCCAGTTGCCACTGGTCCACTGTGGGAACATGGGATCATTGAGGACAAATTCTGGCTCATCTCCTTTGAATAAAACATCTCTATTTAGTTTCTTTTTGTGTCTTCCATAGTAGATTCTCTCTGGTAGGCAATGATATAATGCACCAGAATACACCTGCTTTGGGCCCACTTTCCTAATCAATCCTCAATCTACTTTCCCAGACTTTACTATTTTTAATCTTCCCAACTTATCCTTTCCAGGTGCCTAGCTGTAGAGTCAAGTCATTGCCTGTGCCTGTCCTTATCTAAAAAACAACTGGGAAAATGGGTTGCGCCTAGGGTGTGAATATTCTTATGTGTGGTTTGTTTGTTTGTTTTTGTTAATTCTCATGTGCAGATATTTTTAGAGAGAGTGGAAAGGGGAGAGAGAGAGAGAGACAGAGAGAAACATCAATGTGAGAGAGACACATTGATGGGTTGCCTTTGAGCACAACTGACCAGGGCCGGGATTGAGCCTGCAACTGAGGCACATGCCCCTGACCAGAATCAAACTCAGGACCTCTTAGTCGGCAGGCCATACTCTTTACACTGAGCCAAACTGGCTAGGGCTATGTTTTTATTCTTTCATCATTTGTGAACAATGAGCCATTTTTAATGCAAATAATAACTTGGAAATATTTATTTTTTTTCCTCATTTCTGAAAGTGAAGCAGGAATTTTGAGGTAACACAGGCAGGCTTAGGGATTTCTTAGAATTGGGGTCCATGGAAAAGCTTGTGGCTACAGACTGGGAGAAGGTATATTTCCATAACACAAGGAAGCCAGGTGCAGTGACATCTCCATAAGACAAGGGAACAGCAACAGTTACATTTCCATAAGACATGGGAATTGGTAGCCAGGAAAGGTCTATATTTACAAAATAGAGAAGGAAGCCCTTCATTCAGATGGAAAAGAAGAAAGCCCAGAGGAATGGAAGGACTATGAGAGAGGAGGGCTTAGGAATCACTACGGTAACCAATTTGAAGGGGAATATTGACCAATCAGAGGGGATATCAGGACACAGGACCTGCAGCCTTTATAAGCCATGAGGAAAAGAGAACTCAGTGGGACCCTTTCCCCCCTCCCTACCTGGGAGTCTTTTCTGTGGGACTCTTCACCCTCCCTACATAGGAGTCTAAATGTTCTTCATTAAATTTCTATCATTGCTATACTACTTTCTGTCCGTGGACCCATTCGTCGATTCCGGAGGACAAAGAATCTGGGTTCTAGTCCAGAAATTCAGTTTCAAAGTGATATTTCTTTGGGTGGTTTAACCCAGAAGCCTCATACTGGAAAACTACTCACATAAAGTATAACTAATTTATTTAATATGTATTATAGAAAGAATGAGAGCCATAATTATTTTAAAGAAAGTGACAAAAATATCATCTATATGAAATATAAGCAACTTCAAAGATGGCAACAATATTTACTAGCAATTTAAGGCAAAAGTAAGCATTCTCATAAATTTAGGATGGTTACTTAAACATATTGTTTAATTCTGTTTGAATAAAACATCCAGTATAGGCAAAAATGAAAAGTAGCTTAGTGACTGCCTAGAACAAGAGGGATTGGGGGTTGCGAGAGAATTCTGAATATAATGGGGAGGGACTACCACTGAATGCAAGGTTTATTTTTTGAAATAATAAAAATATTAAAAATTTGATTATGGTGATGGCTGCACAGCTCTGTAGAACCATCACATTTTGCATTTTAAATGGTTAAACTTTATGTCTGTGAATTATATCCCAATATGTTTGTTAAAAATAAAAGTAAAGTAACCAAGAACATGGGTAACTACAACGTGAAATGCTCAAATATAAGATGCCTCCCTTTTTTAGTAAAGAGGAGTTAAGGGCATGATTTATGTTGATACACATATGGTTTCCTTTCTTCCTCCTTATAATGCTAGTAGGGCATTAGGACTGAGACTGATATTTGACTTACAGGCTAAGTGTATTCTATCTAGCTGTTAAGGTATATTGATTATTTTATAAGAATTAAGCATCAAAAAAAAAAGAATTAAGCATCACATTGGTTGTTTATATAGAGAAATTGAGTCATAACTACAAGAACAAGTTTTACAAATATGATTGGTCTATGTTTTTATAATTAGTTCCACATAAGCATCAGTTTTCTTGTTCCATTAGCTGAAAAACAAAGAATTCAAATCAAACTATCTTGAACAGGAAAAACAAGTTCACAATATTCAGCAAAGGGCAAATGATGAAGTTCTCACTTAATTTTTAAGGTCGGAATCTGGCGAGTCCAACAACGCTGTTTGTGCCAAATGGCTAGCTTATCAGCTGTGAGCAGTCCACACTGGCTATACAACACCTGTCGCCTATACTTAATTCATGGCATCCAGTGTAAAGCAATGTTAAATTCCTATATGAGATGTACTCTTGTCTCTGTTCTTAATTGAAATCCTACATTTACCCTCTTTATCTCTTACATCAGGGAATCAGAAAAAGTAACAGATTTCATTATCTAACAGTAAGCCCTGTTTGTGAAACATTTTACTCTTTCTTTGCAATTTGTTGTTTCCTTTATTTTGTTTTGCATGTGTTTTTATATCTAGCCAATAGCAGCGTATCTCTTTCTGGAGCTTTTCTAGTTCAGGTTCATTGTCATGATTGACAGCTCCCAGTTTCATCCACTGTGGTCAGACTTCAGTTTTTTCTGCTCTACTGAGACTGCTCCTAGAAGAGGCACAGATTGCCGCAATATACCAACTCCACTGCTCACTGTAAGTCTCTTTTTCATAGAAATAACCTCAGGAAAGATTAGGCTCAAACAATCGATTCTCATAAATGACACTTCCTGATCATCTATGTGTAGTCAATTACCACCACTTGGCTAGTGCTAAAGCCCAACATTCGGCCAGAAGAGTAAACTCTTGAGTAAACTCTTGGTGACATTTTTAAATAATAGCTTTTTTTGAGTCAAAATGGACTCTTGATCAATATTTATTGGCCCATGAGTTTTTATTTTCAAAGGCCGATATTTTCTAGTTTATGCCAAATAGCCTAACATATAGACATGGACTTACTATTTCTTGTGTCTGAAATAATTTCAAGAAATAAAGTCAAACTTCTACTAAAAAAAGGCATATATGTATAAATATGCTATATAAAGGACATAAGAAATATAGAACTTGGATGCAAAAGATGCGTCGAATTTTGATAATTCTGGAAAAAAAACAACAAAAGATGTAGAATTTTCTGATTTTTTTTCAAATAAAGAAACATTCCAACTGTAAGAAATGTCTAAAAATGAGCATTCCAGCAAGGGACTTCTGATACAACAGAAGAGAAGGACAATATTGCCAGCTTAATATCCATGTTTTAAAAATATTCAGTATATGTCTCTCTCTCCTCTCTCTCTCTCTCTCTCTCTCTCTCTCTCTCTCTCTCTCTCTCTCTCTCTCTCGTTTCAACTCTACCAGGGACTCACTATAAGGGCACATGGATGCAAGGTCATGGTGTTTTAGTAATTTTCCAAGAGAAGCCAAGAATATTAGAAATCAATGCATAGAGAAAAGCTTTATTAAAATTGCCATGAGTATACAACATGCTGCAATGTTATTTTGCAGGAAAAAAGTATTTAGCTTTATATTGTTTTTGAAATAAATTCATGTTATCAGTAAAATATTTATCCACATATACACACTTTTGAGAAACATATCTGCAGACTTATATTTCTAACACATATTAGAATGCTTCAAGTTTTCAATTGCCATGGGACTCATGGAAAATCAACATTTAATACTCAACACCATTGATATGACCTTGTGTTTCTGATAAATGGAAGCATTAGGACTCTACCCAACAAGGTTGCATTTCCCACCTGTATTTTGACCAGTTTCCTTAATGACCTTGCCAGCTGATATAAATTGCTTTTTGGAGGGAGCCCAGAGGAGTGTTAGAAAGCTTAAAGATTTTGCTTCATGTTACAGTAGATGGCTTTTAATAGTGAAGAAAAAAAAGTGGCACTTCCTGACACATAAAAATGCCTCCTTTGATTTTGATAGTAGATAGCACTTTTGTTTTATAGGAAGAGGGCAGATGTATTACTTGAACAGAGATTTACTAAATTAAAAAAATCACACACACACTAATTCAGATTATATGCCATTCTTTCTTATTATATTGTGACCTGTTTGAGCTGTCCTCATTGTGATTGCTTAGACTAGTTCAGTAGAGTGTCTGCTATTTCCCCACTTCAGTAATTAGTTCCAAGACAAGAAGTGTTCAGCCTCATAATTAAACATGTAAAACATTGCTTCTTTAAACAATATAAATAAGGTTCAAGGAAAATAAATGAGATCACTGCTTTTCTCTTGGATTTGTAAAAACGCACAATTTTGTGGTCTTCCCAAGAAATTTCATAATGTGTTGAGTTGTCTCTCACTTTGAATTGAAAATATATGATCAATTAAGTAATATATAGAAAATGTGCTAATATCCTTAACATGCACAAAATGAAGCTGATTTGGCATTGATAACTACCTACACTAATAAAAGAGTAATATGCTGATTGGCATCACTCTACTACACTCTAAGCCATGCCCATCACCCAATCAGAGCAACTATACGCAAATTAACCCAAGCAAGATGGCGGCCAGCAGCCACAGAGCTAGAGCAAACATGCTTGGTTGCCCCAGTGATGGAGGAAGCTGTCTGCCTAGGCCAGCTGTAGCCTTTGCTTAAGGCAACAAAGTTTCAATTATAGAAGATAAATGAACCCCAGATACCTGCTTCTAGCCAGACTTGCTGGGAGCTTGAGTGGCTGGGGGCTTGGCCAGCCTGCAAACAGCCATCACACCCTCACCCAGACTGACCAACAGACCCCAGCAGGACCCCTCTCCCTGAAGGGGCTGTGGCCAGCCTACAAACAGCCTTCAGCCCCTCACCCAGGCTGGCCAGGCACCCCAGGGGGAACACCCACTTTGAAGGGACTGTGGCCAGCCAGCAAACAGCCATCAACCACTCACCCAGGCTGGCCAGGTACCCCAGCAGGGCCCCCACCTTGATCTGGGACACCCTTTAGAGCAAATGAGCTGGCCCCCACCCATGCACCAGGTCTGTAGCCTATATAATAAAAGGGTAATATGCAAATTGACCCTAACAGCAGAATGACTATGAGAATGACTTGTCATTATGACACACACTGACCACCAGGGGGCAGACGCTCAATGCAGGAGCTGCCCCTGGTGGTCAGTGCACTCCCTCAAGGGGAGCTCTGCTCAGCCACAAGCCAGACTGACAGCTGCCAGTACAGCAGTGGTGGTGGGAGCCTCTCCTGCCTCCTCAGCAGCGCTAAGGATGCCCAATTGTAGCTTAGGCCTGCTCCCTGCTGGCAAGTGGACATCCTCCGAGGGCTCCCAGGCTACCAGACGGAAGTCTGACTGCCAACTTAGGCTGGATCCCCCAGGGAGCGGGCCTAAGCCAGCAGGTGGACATCCCCCAAGGGTTCCCAGACTGCAAGAGGGCACAGGCTAGGCTGAGAGGCCCCCCCCAGTGCACAAATTTTTGTGCACTGAGCCTCTAGTATTTTATATAACATCTCATTTTACTTTATATTTATAATACTTAATACAACTACATTCCTCAAGGTCAGCTTAATGTATGAATGGCTAAATGCATAAATAAATATGCACAATGAAGGCACCAAAAAAAATCAGGTGATGTGATTTAAATGCACACACACAAACACACACACATACATACATACACAGCCGATATGTTTATCTCATGTGGCTTCATAAATTATTGAGACCTTTCAAAGGCTGTTTGCTTAACAGATTTACATGATCTCATTCACATTCCACAGAAAGTACGCACTTCCTCTCATTCCTTTTATTTTTAAAATTATTTCTGGTGACAGAGGGAGACTAGACTTTGGGGGCTGAATGCACAATGCAAAATACAGATAATGTATTATAGAAATAGACTAGTGCACTTGAAACATATAATTTTATTAAGTAATGTCACTCCAGTAAAAAAAAAAAAAAAAGAAACCATGAAAAAGTTTTTCCTGTATATTTAAAGATTTCTGTAATTTTGGCAGTTTCAGAAAGCAATCACCATTTTCACATATAAATACATCCATAATTCCTTCCCCACCACACCTGATCCCAAGAGAACCAAAGCTGATATGCAAGTGAAAGCAAAGGTGTGTACTGCATTCCTACGCATGGCTAAAATTTTTATAAAAAGCAAATTGGGCAGCAAACAAAAAGACGCAGAAACGGTGCTAATGTTTCCAAGTACAGCAACCAAATGTGTGAGGATCATCTAGGAAACAGCTAGTGTCATTTAAATTAAGTTTAATAACATGATTCAGAGGACAAAGTGCTCTCTGTCATTGTTCAGGGAAATTCACCTTTTGCTAGCCTAGCACAATGTCGTCTGAAAAATGCATCCCTTGGTATTCTCTGGTACACTTCTTTTCCTTGTAGATTCTACCAGGATATTCTACATTCAAACAAGCATAGAAAATAGAATTATGTAGAAAAAAATTTACCCTTTGACTCCAGACTATGACTCCAGGTTGAGAAATCAGGATAAAGCTGTGGTTACTCAAATCCCAATTGGTCGATGCATCAATTTCACTTACTGGACCTAAACAGAGAGAGACTTTCACAGTAAAAATCCAATTTTACCTATCAATCATTGTGGCATAGGCTGTGCCCAAAATTATGGCTCCAGTAGCCACTTTCAATGTAGTTCAAACATTTGGTTGCTATGATTTACTATAGCTTGAAAATTATAAATTGCTTTTGGTTGGTTTGATGCATGAGCAGGTAGGCAATATCATAAAACTGTCTATTTCATGTGGTTAATAGTTTTGGCTTCTATAAACATTAATTCACATATCTTTGGGAAGTTTTGCTAACAGAAAAAAGCAACTAGTAAAAGTACTGATTGTGTCATAACTTTTTTCCATCACCTTTGTTAGAAGAACATAAATATAGGTTGACATTTTTTTTTTCCTTTGTACATAAGCCTAAAAAGGATATCGAAAATCTCACAGATGATAGTGATACTGTTGTAACTGAACCTAGTTATTAATCACTGGAAAGGAACCAAACAGGATAGGCACGCCATTTGTGCGGCTTTGTCAGGAAGCTGCAATTTAACACTCCCCAGGTCTATCTCCTGCAGATCTCCGGGGGAAGGGAATGATTAGGGGAAGGACAGACACATGCCCAGTAAAGACTGAGTAACGTCGGGAAGGTGCTTGCTGTCGGCCACACCTGGAAACAGGTCATTGGCCAGAGTAGGCGTGGCTTATGCAGGCAGTGGAAGATTTGAGATATTTCATCTCCTAAACAAAGGAGTTCCTCTCTCTCTCACTTGCTCTTGAATGTCTTCTGGCCTGTTGGGTCTCCTGCTCCTGCATTCACCCACATGCTCTCTGCCATGTGGACCCCACTCAATGGACTAATAGACTGAAACCAGCCTAATACTAAACCGGACCGAATTCCAACATGAAATGGAAACTTTGGAAGCTAGCTTTGCTTTTAGCTCTATTGAATCCCCACCTGCACATCTTCTAGGACTAGATTAGGACTTTGGAAACCCAAAGATGTAATTCCATGCAAATAAAAATCACTCATCTTTCATGGGGGCTTCTGGGAATGCTTATTCCAGCAGTACCCCAAGAGCCACACTCTCATTAGCAACAGAGAAATATCATCCATGCATTTATTTCTCTGATAGCAATAGGTTTAAAATTATAATCAAAATGGGCTAATAATTGGAGCATCATCTTAATAGAAAACTCCTACCCAATCGTTTGGAATTCATGTACCATCTTTGTTAGGAACTTAAGTAGTAAGTCAAAACGACTTCTATGCTTGAAAAATAGCAAAGTCTGTCTCTACAACTCTGACCTTTTTCATGGTTTCATTTCCATCGTTTGCGATAATTATAACAAGTATTATTATATTTCTGGCTTTTTGGTATTCAGGATTTGTAGTTGAATATTTAGAGAGACGTCTGAAATTAAAATTTTCAGACAAATTCATATTATTGAATATCAGGCTTCAATGTCTGTTGGACATAATTCTTCTTGTTTTATAAATACTAAGATTCAGAAAAATGGCTGCTCAGAAATGGGATATATTCCCCCTCCTCCAAAGAGATGGTATAGATTAATCTCTCACTGAGAATTGGCCTCCGCATTTTAGCATTAAATGTCCCCTTTTCTCTCCTTCACATCAGGATTTAGTGTTCTTTTCTGAAGCAAACTTGTTTTCAGCTAGCCCTACAGTAGTTGTTGCAAACTGAAAGAGAAAATAGGATTTGAGTAGGCTTTCTTAATCGTGAAAAACCCAGGAGACACTTATGATAAAGAGAAAATTTAAAGAATAGAGAATACACTTCACAACAAAGGAGTATATAGAACAAAAGTGGGCAATGTCCATCCTATTTTATCCTATTTTTCATTTTGGGGTGAGAAAGCAAACATTTTCAATATATTTTAAATGTTTATGAAAATGAACTTCATTTAAGCATTTTCACCTATATAAAGTATACACAGTCAATTCTAACTCAAGTCTTATACTATATCCTTAAAATATATTCATCAGAAACAATTTAAGGAGTTTCTAATATTTTAAACAGCTATTAGGTGTGATGATATTAGGTGAATAAAATGAGACCTGGAGCTAGACTTCAAGTAGAGGAGACATATGATAACCTAATACTTATAAACATAAAGGTATAATATCAAATCAAGTCTTAACTATTATAACAAAAACAATATAATAGCATGGACATATGAAGAAGATACAATATACTGAACAAATGGTATTTGAGATGGGATCTGGGGATGAATAAAAATTAAGCAATTAAATGCACAAAGGTAGTCTAAATATTAATAACATATATCTGTTAGGTCAGAAGGGGGTTGAGGGGTTGATGCAAGCCCCCACAAGATCAGCTACCAGACAGAGGACACAGACTCCTTCCTGGAAACCTGAAGACCCCCAGGCGGGAACGCCCATAGCTCATGCCCCCCCTCTTCCTCCCTGAACAGCTGTATAAAAAACATCCCTTACTCCCTCTTGGCACAACTCCAGTGGCCCCTCCTTGGGGCCTCTGGACCTAGCCTGGAGAGCACAGAATAAATTCCCTTCCTTCAATCTTCCTGACGCCCTGACTCAGTTTCCTCCTGCGCCGTGAACCTCACAATATCAATATTATTTTCTTAACTTTCTCAAAATATGGAGGCCTTTTGGTATATCTTTACTTTTCCCATTTTTGTTACAGGCATTTTTGTTGCAGCAGTGTTTTATTTTTCAATTCTCCAATAAAAACAACAACAATACCATACACATCATGAGAAATATAAACTGACATCAACCTCAATGTCAAAAGGATTATAAAGAATAGTGGAAATAAGACAAAGCTTAAAGCACTGTGATTCAAATATCAAATCTATAAAATTTTGCTAATGTTAACAGTTTACCAATGAGAACTTTCATGGACTGTGTTGCCCCTTTTAATGTATTAAACACATTGCAGCCAAGGTAGTTTTGTTAAAAACACTAATTAGTTCATTTGGATTTGCTGCTTAACACAGATCAATGTTTCCTGTTTGCTCTTAATAAAAATACCAAACATTAAACATCATTTTCTCACATTATGCTCATCTTTGAAGTGAGATGTTTAGATTTTAGCATTTTATTTTTCTATTTTTAGACTGTTGTCTCCACTTACTAAATTCCTACACAGTCTCATATATTTCCCCTTAAAGCAAGCATCTAATTGCCATTTTTATTCTCTGCTTTGTAATAGCTGTCGTTGGATAATGGAAGGATAAATCAAACCTTTTTTTCTTCATATCCATGCAGTCAAGGAACTTTATTATTTTTACTCCAGTGACACTGGGAAACTTGAATCAATATTGGCAAAACATCAAGACTTTTTGAAAAACCTTGATATGATAGAACTGAAAGCTTAACCATTTCCTATCTTCTATAGCCATGGAAACTCAAAATTTATTTTCCTCACAAACACATGCATCTGAATCTCCTGGAAAATCGTGCTGTTGCATTTGAAGTGCAGTCACTATAATTGACTGCCACGGAGAACTGCTCGGATTCATCTCCATATCTGAGAATAGAATCAAGCCTAAAGAAAAGGAAGTTTATAATCAGGTTTTGAAGATTAATGTTTCTTGAGAAGGGGAAGCAGATCTTGAGAACAATCTGAGTTTGCTCCTGCAATTGATAGAAAAGTTGAGTTTCTAACTGAACTAGTAAAAAACTTGTTTATAGATAAATGGATACTTCAGCAGTGTAAATAATTCACAAGCAAACTTTGCTCATCATTGTTATTGATTGCTAGAAAATTCTCTGATCCACATACAAAACCTCTTCCTATTCAAATATTTCTATTATTATTTTTGATGTTTTAATTTTAAATGGTAAGATAGATAATAACCTATTTCTAGGGTGGCTCACACAGTTTATCATATAACTTCATGCATATTCTTCTAATAAAATTTATCCAAATCTATGATCCCTGAAGATGTCTAATTTTTTGTGTTTTTTTTTTGGTTTTGTTTTGTTTTTTTCTTCACTTGCCCTTTATCTCTGAGAAAATGTATCTGACTCAATGGCTTTAATATCTGAGGCTGCTGGCTTATGTGTAAGAAAGAGTGCTTATTTTGAAAATTCAATGGTATTTAGTGATTTTCAAAACTTTAAACCTTTACGTGATGCCATTAACTTTAGAATCAAAAATAAGTTACTGGTAAACAATGATAGACAATATTTCTATCTAGACCTTTTAAATATGCAGTAGTGTATAGATTTGGAAACTATATTCTTAGTGACACCAAATTTTTGGACTGGAACCTGGATTCTTTGTCCACCGGAATCAAAGAATGAATCCACGGACAGAAAGTGGTAGAGCAAATGTGGAGATTTATTGAAAAACAAGTATGGACTCACACATGGGGAGAGGGAAGAGTCCCACAGAACAGACTCCAGAGTAGAAAGGGGGAAAGGGTCCCACTGAGTTCCTTTTTCCCTAAGGTTTATAAAGGCTGCAGTTCCTGTGTCCTAATATCCCCTCTGATTGGTCAATATTCCCCTTCGAATTGGTTACCGTAGTGATTCCTAAGTCCTCCTCCCTGATAGTCCTTCCATTCCTCTGGGCTTTCTTCTTTTCCATCTGAATGAAGGGCTTCCTTCTCCTTATTTTGTAAATATAGACCTTTCCTGGCTACTTCCAGTTCCCTTGTCTTATGGAAATACAATTGTTGCTGTCCCTTGTGTTAGGAAATGTACCTTCTCCCAGTCTGTAGCCCTGTGTTTTTTCATGGACACCAGTTCTAAAAAATTCCTAAGTCTGCCTATGTTCCCCCCCCCCCCAATTCCTGCTTCATTAGTTAAATTAATTTCAATTTTTTCAGCTTAGATTTAAATTGTTTCATGATTTTATGTATAACTTGTAATGGGAGCCTTATTAATCATAGTGACAACTGTAAAAATTAGTAATGTTAGCTCTTAAAGAAAAAAATAGATATATATGTACATACTAGAGGCCTGGTGCACAAAAATTTGTGCACTTGGGGTGGGGGGGTTCCCTCAGCCTGGCCTGTGCCCTCTTGCAGTCTAGGACCCCTCTGGGGATGTCCACCTGATGGCATGCCTGGCCAGCCTGGGTGAGGGGCTGATGGCCATTTCAGGCAGCCCACAGCCCCTTCAGGCTTTAGGTCCCTAATAGGGTGCCTGGCTTGAAGCAGGTATCTGGAATTTATTTAACTTCTATAATTGAAACTTTGTTGCCTTGGTCTCTCCCCCTCCCCTCTGCCCGCTGGAAGCCTGGGTTGCCCTTGGTAACCCAAGGTCCCAGCCCAGCAGGTATCTGGGGTTTGTTTATCTTCTATAATTGAAACTTTGTAGCCTTGAGTAGAGCTCAGAGTCTGCAGGGCCTTGGCTTCTTCCATTGCCCGGGAAAACTCCAGCTCCATGACTGCCACCATCTTAGTTGAGTTAATTTGCATATTTGCCCCTGATTGGTTGGTGGGCGTGGCTTGTGGGTGTAATGGAATGAGGGTCAATTTGCATTTTACCCTTTTATTAGATTAGATATGTGTATGTCTGAATAAGATTCCTATTTATCTATATCATTCTATTCATGTATCATGTTACTTATATGTACATAAATATATGTAAATATGCATGTTCACATATAGACTAGGGGCCCGGTGCACAAAAATTTGTGCACTCGGCGGGGGTGGGGGGGTCCCTCATCCCAGCCTGTGCCCTCTCACAGTTTGGGACCCTGGAATTCATTGGGACACACAGCACACACAGAGAGCACACCTCCATGTGTGTTGTGTGCCCATATTGCACCGATTTCCAAGCCTCAGCCTCAGGGGCAGAGCTGGCTCGATCCCTCTGCCCCAAGGCTGCCCAGCTGCCTGGAATCCATCGCAGGGGGCACGGATCTACTTCCAGGCCGCAGGACATCCTGGGGGCCTGGGCTGGCTCGCTCCCCCAGGCCCTAGCTGTCCTGCCGCCATCACTGGCCGGACCTTCTCCTCCCGCCAGTGACCACAGGTAGGCTGGCTCCTCCCCCCACCACAAGTTGCGCCTCAGGCTAGGTTGTTCCTCCCCTCCTTGCTCCCCCAAGGCAGACGTCTTCCATCTGCCTTGCAGGACCCCAGTGCCGTGCACCACTTCTCCTGGGGCTGAAACCTCCGCCATCTTGGCTGGGCTAATTTGTATACAGCCGCTCTGATTGACTGGTGGGCATGGCTTACCTGTCCCAGAGAAACGGTTAATTTCAATATTACACTTTTATTACTTAGGATATAAAGAGATGCATATGAATATTATATCTATGTCTATTTGTATATAGGCAAATTGCACATTCTTTCAAATTGAACCCATTGTAATATGTTTGAATTTATCTTATTAGTTTAAAAATTATTTTTAAATAACTATATCCTGAAAACAAACACAAATTTGATTTTTTCATGTGACATAGAAAATACCCTAAACTTTGGTTTATTTTGGCCTAGGTATGGAGCAGTGGTTCTTAACCTTCCTAATGCCACAACCCTTTAATACAGTTCCTCATGTTATAGGGACCCTCCAACCATAAAATTATTTTCGTTGCTACTTCATAACTGTAATCTTGCTGTTATGAATCGTAATGTAAATATCTGATATGCAGAATGTATTTAGGCAACCCCTGTGAAAGGGTTGTTCAACCCCCAAAGGGGTCACGACCCACAGGTTGAGAACTGCTGGTATAGAGTTTCTATGTAAAAGGAAGTTTGTCGAAATAAAACAGAACAGAAGTAAAATTTCTTGCTCCAAAGAAAAAAGTCAAGCATGATACAAAATACTAAATTTATGTAACCTCCATGCTCCATCTAACAGAATAGAACTTTCCAAAGGGGACAAATATAAATGAATGTTTCAAAATTACTACAGGGTATAAACTTTGCTTTCAATGTACAACAAACCTAACTTATTAGTAGAAAATGTCCATGAAAAATTGACATTTTAAAGCCATTCACGTTGCTTTATCACTGTTATGCATCTTGTTTCAGACAGAGTTGATGATTTGAAATCATGATTGACTTA
>PVJC01011520.1:0-41407 GCA_004026665.1 Murina feae | reverse complement strand
CCTCTGAGCATCTACCCTCTGAGCATCTACACCCTGAGCATCTACCCTCTGAGCATCTATACCCTGAGCATCTACCCTCTGAGTATCTACCCTCTGAGCATCTACACCCTGAGCATCTACCTTCTGAGCATCTACCTTCTGAGCATCTACCCTCTGAGCATCTACACCCTGAGCATCTGAGAACCACAGCTGTGCACGGGGCCAGAGCAGCTTCACAACCCGCAGGCCCGACTGCCAGCACGAGGGCGACGTGCCGCTCCCTAAGCCTCACTTTCCTTAGCTGCAAAGTGGGCGTGAGTCACCAAATCCAGTCCTTCAGTCACCGAACAAACCCCGGAGGCCACTCCAGCCTGTGCCAGGCGCCGCAGGGAGCCCGCCCCAGGGAGTCCCAGGGAAAGGGATGACAACCGGTCGGTCACCTTCAGGCTTTCCAAAGGCAGCCTGATCACACCACCTGTTATTCCCGAGTCACGGGGTTCAGAACTGAGGTTTTGTCTTTTTTTTTAATTCGCAGAACCTGACCTTTGGCCCTTGCCTTCCTGCCCTGACCTCTCTGTGAGAGCCTGAGGTGCTACCCTGGCCCCTCCCCTTTGGGCAAACAGGAGGGTCCAACCCAGCCCAGCAGCAAAGGACCTGTTAGTACCCAGGCTGGAGCTCACTGGGCTGCCAAGAAAAACAGGCTCACCTGCCCCCAGCCTCCCCATCCTTCCCCTCCCTCCCCCCCATCAGGTTCCCATTAGCCATGGGGGCCAGGGCAGGACCCCTGCAGCTTCCCCAGACCATGTGTGAGCAGGACATGGGGACCTGGTCCGCACTGAATCCCACCAGCTGACAAGCAGTGGCCAGCACTTGGCCTTGCCATGGGCACAGAACAGCAACTGTCCATGGGCAGCTTCCCAGCCCGCCAGCTCCTGCCATGGGCCTTGTCCTCTTTCCTGTTACAGATGATTAAGGCAACAACCCAAGGTCACCCAGCCAGTAACACTGCCACTTGCCGCTGTGTGAGCCCAGGAAAGTGCCTTCCCCTCTCTGGGCCTGCAGGACCTGCACATGGCCCCTTCCTGGCTGTTGCAGTACCTACAAACTCCCTGAACTACTTTTTACTCAATTTTCATGTATTGGAAAGATTTCTTGATAAGTTGTTTTATTTATTTTTGAAATCTGTAACATATATGACTTTTAAATCACAAAAAAGTGGGAAACCCACATTATCTAATCTAATAAAAGAGTAATATGCAAATTGACCATCACTCCAAGACACCTAAGCCATGCCCGCCAGCCAAGCCACGCCTCCCAGCCAATTAGAGGGGCTGTATGCAAATTAACCCAGCCAAGATGGAGGCCGGCAGCCACGGAGCTAGAGTAAATAGGAGGCTTCTGTTGCAACTGCCTGACTAGGCCGCCTTGCTGGGATGTTAGGTCAATGGGAGCTGTGGGCAGCCTGAAAATGGCACTCAGCCCCTCACCCAGGCTGGCCACACCCCCATGGGGTGAGGGTTCCCACTGGGGGACTTGGTCAGCCTGCAAACAGCCACCAAACACTCACCCAGGCACGCCAGCAGGTGGACATCCTCTGAGGAGTCCCAGACAGCGAGAGGGCACAGGCTGGGCTGAGGGACGCCCCCCATTCCCTAAGTGCACAGATTTTTGTGCACCGGGCCTCTAGTCTATCATAATAAAAGCTGACTATCAAGTTAAGTACAACAATGTATACCAACATTTCTATATCCTAGACAGATGCTGTTGCCTGCCTGCCAGGGCCCAGAGCTCCCCCTTAAAGAGGGGGAGGTGGGATGGGAAGGTGTTAAGGCCGGCTTTCAGGAGCATGACAGCCTGGATGTGACACTTCCAAGTTCTACACGGAATTGCATTATTACCTTGGAGTGAGAAAGTCCTAACTGGGAACCAGTTGCCGGAAGCCAAAAAGAACAAAAGAAATTCAACAACATAAAAACCAAAGTGGGAGGCAAAAACAAAACACAACACCATGAGCAAAAACTAAAATAAAAAAATAACTAGGAAAAAAACAACCGCAAATCTCGTCAAGCTTGTAGAATGGGTAAGACACGGCCCACCACTCGGTGGGATGGGGAAGGAATACAGACAAGGAAACACAAATGGCCCTGAAACATATTTCAAAAGGTCAACCTCACTCATGAGACAACTAGAGTCATGCTACACCGACAACAGAAGAATGCAGTTTCCCAATCCGCAGTTTCGCCCAGCAGACTGGGCTAATTCACTCTGGTGGGGAGGCCGGAGGACAGGCGTTGTACAGGAAGGCACACTGGGGGGACGGGTGGGACCCCCACAGGGGCATTTAGAAACCTCTGTCAAAATCATGAACACAGCCCTGGCCAGTTTGGCTCAGTGGATAGGGCGTTGACCTGCGGACTGAAGGGTCCCAGATTCGATTCTGGTCAAGGGCACATGCCTGGGTTGCGGGCTGGATCTCCAATAGGAAGGCGTGCAGGAGGCAGCTGATCAATGATTCTCTCTCATCACGGATGTTTCTCTCTCCCTCTCCCTTCCTCTCTGAAATCAATAAAAATATATATTTTTAAAAATCACAAACACCCCCCACCCCCACCCAGCAGTCCCACTTCTGGAAACGTGGGGCACAGATGTCCTCAGTGGCTGGTACAGCAGAGGGGGCAACAGCAAGAGGAGAACTCAAGCGTCTATCATTGAGGGGGGCGGACCCAGCATGAGACTCTTACACAAGCCCCCATGCCACACACTGAGACCAAGGACTGCCAGGGCACATTTCCAAGGGAAAAGGGTGCAGAAGGACGTGTGTGTGTGTGTGTGTGTGTGTGTGTGTGTGTGTGTGTAGACTATATCCCTTGGGTAGAATGGGGAGAGGTAGGCATCCTCAGCCACATTTGCATAGATCGCCTTAAAAACAAAGGGGCACCTAGGAAACTAAGAAGAGGGGGCCAGCTCTAACCGAAAGGGACGGCGATTTCTCACTGCGCTCTCTCCCACTCTATGTGACTCCGGAGCGCTGGCAATACATTACTTATTAGAGAAAGTAAGTAAATAAAGGATTAAAGGGAAGGACACACACTGCGCGATGGGCACTGGGTCAGAACATGGGTGTATTGCCGGGGGCAGGGGAGGGGAAGGGGGAAGCACAGACTCTCAGGGTTCCCGTCAGTGCTTTTTTAAGTGAGGATGCGGGTTCTGTGTAGAAATATTTACCAACTGGCCCTGGAACTCCACACACATACTGGCAGCTGCCTCACCAGCCCGGTCAGGGAGAGACCACAAAGACGGTATTTCCATGGGCCACCCTTGGGACTGTTGGAACGTTTTGCTTCTGTCAATCATTTTTCCAAACCATTTGTTAAACAGGTTCATCAATAGAGAAATGGTTAAAAGAGAGGGGGCTGCCATGACGCTATGGGGTACCCTGAAAGTTAGAAACTAGGGGGGCAGCTCTGTATGGCAGGCGCACTGGGTGTGAGAAAAGCAACTTCCTGAACAAAGAATGAAGCCATCAATGTGTGTGTGTGTTTTTTTTTTAACACACAGGAAAAAGACCTACAAACACCCCAAAACAGTGGTCCCCTTGGGGAGAGAGGTAGGAGATCCAAGAATAACTTTAGCCTTATCTGTAGTAGGTTTTTATTTTTTTTAAGGAGGGTGTGTTCGTATATTTACAACATAATGATAAATTAATTGGAAGGAAGTTGACACCCTCGCAGCCACAAGTGGGGAGGTGGGCGGAGCTAAAGACAGCAGCTTGGTTTGCTCTGTTGGAGGAAGCCGGTGAGCTTGCAGGGCCTGGAAAGCAGCACCGAGGACGCCGAACCCACAAATCTCAGCGCTAGGAAAACCCCGGGGGACCCCAACACTGCATTCCCAACGCAGCCAACCTCTGCTCACACCCGCAGACCTGAACAACCTCAGCCTGGCAGCCTCTTCCTGGAGGCCGGCTGACCGTCAGGCCCTGTCCTGCCCCGCACCTGGAGAGGAGCTGGCCTGGCTGCTGGGGCTGAAGGCAGAGCCAGGATCAAGGAGGAAGAACTTTCAAACACTCCCAAATGCCCCAGGATGGAGCAGGCCGCATGGAAAGGGACTGAGCTCCCTGTCTCCGGAAGCATGCAAGCTCATGTTGAGCATGCACCAAGGGCCCCCTGGTAGCGAGCATAAGAGCCCTAGGATTCTATGACACTGTGAGTGCCCTCCATCCAATATATTCTATGATAAGCTCTTTGTAGGCATTATCTTCCATAGTCCTCACAATCCCACAGTCACCATTTCACAGACAAGAAAACTGAGGCTCAGGGAAAGTCGGGAACTTACCCACGATCACACAGCCAGGAAGGGGCAGAGGCAGGATTTGAACCAAGGGCTGTGCTCCCACCAACGCTCTCAGCATCACCCGCACTGGACGCTGGTCATTGTAATCGAACGTAGGTGAGGCTTCTGATCTGGTTGCTTACATGCAAACTGGTATCCCAAGGGGAAGGACAAGAGGAAGGGTGGGAGGTGCCAAACACAATGGCGCTGCTGCCACAGGACAGTCACATGGCTCCTACATCTTGGGCCTCAAGGATGCCCTGGCATGAGCCCACGGTCTGTTCTGATCTTCCTTCGTACCCCCTCCTCCTTCCATTTCTTAAAAAATATATTTTATTGATTTTTCACAGAAAGGAAGGGAGAAGGACAGAGAGTAAGAAACATGGATGAGAGAGAAACATCGATCAGCTGCCTCCTGCACCCCCCCCCTCCCACTGGAGATGTGCCTGCAACCAAGGTTCATGCCCTTGACCAGAATTGAACCCAGGACCCTTCAGCCTGAAGGCTGACGCTCAATCCACTGAGCCAAACCGGTCAGGGCACCTCCTTCTACTTTCCTGCACCCTTTAGCACCCACTTCTGTCAGGGAGCCTTCCCTGAGGGGTCCTGGCTCCCGAAAGGCTCCGAAAGGGTCTCCCTTCCTGATGTCCCTCCCCTTCTCCTCCAAAGCAAGGAACACCCACCCCCCAACAAAAAACAACACACTCAGAACGGGAAGCAGAGCTAAAGCAGGGCTTTGAATTTCCAGATCTGAGTGCAAATCCCAGCCTTGCCACGTTGCCCCGCGACCTTGGGCAAGTTCTTCACCCTCTCTGAGCCTGTCGCCCGTCCTCTTTCTTCCCAAGACCTGGAGAGGATCTTAGAAAATAATAAACATATGGTCACGTAACAGCATCCACCTTACGTTTATTCTATAAAGGCGTTGGGATCAGCCATAAGCACGAACTAGCCACACCTTCCACATTCTTACACCCCCCCCCACCCCCCACCCCCCACCCCGCCACACAAAGATCTGCAGCATCAAACCTCCATGTTTTCATCATCAGAAGAGTCGTCTCTAGATCACACGTGCCTGCTGCCCTTGTCACGACGCTATCTGCGCAAATTCGCCGCATTTCCCCTTTTGCCCAGGCTGCTGGGAAACTCAACAAAGAATAACAGTCTTAAACGTGCTGCAAATTGCTGCTACAATGGTGTCTTTGGGACTAATGTTTATGTTGGAACTAGATAAGGAGGGAGGGTTGATACGCCAGTGAACACTGAGGCTGGTTCTTTAGGACACATTTCAGACGAGGCAAGGAGCGTATCTCCCGAGCCCACCCCGCTCCTCCCAACACACACCTGGGCCACTTCACCGCATCCCGGGAGCTGGAGAATCAGCTCTCACCTTCCCATTTCCCACCTGCTCTAGGCGGCCTGTCCTCCAACAGCGCCAGGCCCTGTGCCTGGCGGGAAATAGCTGAGTGTGGTCCTTAGGGGCACAGGCCAGAAAAGTCAGACCACTCAGGGCTCAGCTCCCTGAGGGAGGCGGGCGATGAGATCTCTGAGCCTGTTTCCTTACCGGTAAAGCGGGGAGGAAGAAGAGGATATAGACTAGAGTCCTGACTAGTGGGAGCTATTATGGGAGCTGATGCTGGTACCTGTTGAGTGAACCCCCCCACCCCCGCCCCCAGTCTCAGACCCAATGGAACTGTCCGTTGCCAGAGAAACAGCCTTTGGCAAAGGCACTAAAAGGAGCGGATCTTCAGAACTCTGATGGGAGACCCTCACCCTCTGCACCCCAAAAGGCCACCTCAGTCACCCCCAGACCCTGGGAGTCTAGAGACCTAAGTGCCAATCTCCACTACAGGACTACGGTCCGGTCCATCTAGACCTCAGTGTCCACATCTGTGTGATGGGACCCAAATGTTCAAGGCTGGTCTGCTGAGCCCACAGGAACCCCCACCCCACCCCCATCCAGTCAGAGACAGGCCTCCTCTGGAGGAAGCCACAAGGTCCTTGTAGGCGTTAGAAGCAGAAATAGAAGATTGAGGACCAGCTACAGTTACAAGGGATCATGCTCTGTTAGCTGTGATTGCCTTGTTCGCATGAAAGAAAGGAGATTCGAACCTGGCTGGGGGTTGCAAGCCCCCGGGACCTAGGACTCAACCTTAGAAGAAGTCCTTTTGCTTACTTCCCCCTGTAATCTTCGTCCTACCCAATATAAGCTGCTGGTTTGGGGGGGGGGCGGGGTGCAGAGCACATTTTCGTGGGTGACCTGCGGCTCGCCCATACTGCTGCGTGGATTCAACCCCGTCTCTGCTCCCGTAGTGACGGGCAGCCGGCACCCATTGGCTGTCTGGTTTCATGGACTCAGCAGGATGATCATCTTATTCGAAATTCCTCTAATTCCACTTATTCCAATCCTCATCGTTCTAACGCAAAAGGCGCGGATGTTTAGGTCCGGTCTGCCCAGAGCTAAACCTAGGGGTCACCAGCAGCTCATCACCTGAGCCCAGCCGCGCTCCCTCTCCAGTCCACACCTCCCGAGCCCACGGCTTCTGGCCACCCGAGAAACAAGTGCTCCGAGTCCAAGGTCACCAACCTGTTGGCGACTCTCCCCCACTTCCTTGCTGCTTTCGGATCCCCACACCTTGGCTCACGGGGCACCCCGCCCTTTGAACACCCTTCCCCTCTGGGCCTCAGAGTTCGGGGAAGTCCTGCTCCACGGCCACCTCTCCGCCATGACGCTTCCCGGCTCAGAACTGACCTGCTTCTCCTCCGCCCTTTCCCACCCCTGGGACCCCGGCTCCCTGCCTGCTCCCCCAGTGCCCTTCACAGCCACCCAGAGCCTCGCCCACAGCCCTGCTCCAGATCTGAGGCAGTCCCCGACCGCACCCCTTCTCCTGGAGAAGAATTTAAAATGTCCATTTCTGGGCCGCCCTTCCTGAGATTCAAATTCCAATTCCACTTTTTTTACTCCGGGGGTGGGGACAAGAGGCTGCGGTTTAAACACCCCGTCCAGGAGAATCTGAGGCTGGGGTGCAGCAGGGGGAGAACGGAGAAATGGGAAACTGAGATAGCCCTCACCTAGAAGGCTGAGGGGCGCGGGAGGGAGGGCTGTGCTCAGAGGACCCCTCCTTCCAGCCGGAGCCTGGCAACCGGCCGGGACCCAGCGGTGGGGGGACGGCGCGAGAGACCCTAAAGGAAAAGGGGTCCTGCCCAGGCCCTCGGTCGGGGGAGCTGCCACCCAGCTGCCCGACGCGCACCGGAGGGCAGTGAGTGGAGGGAGCCAAGCGCCCCAGGCCGGGGACTAGCTGTGCGGGGCGACGGGCGTTCCCACGGCGCCCGTCAGCGAGCCTGGAAGGCACCGGAGTCCCAGCCCCCGCTTCCCGCAGGTCACCCCCCGGCGCTGGGCGCGGTTTCTCGGTGCGCGAGGCCGGCCAAACCGGCTGCAACCCGGCGGCTCGCCCGGCGCAGGCCAGCCGGGCCCGACTCCCGCGGGGGCGCCCACCGGGCCGGGCCGGGGTTCCCGCGCGGGAACCGACGTGCCCTCCCGATTAGACCGGAGGGTTCCGGGGGCGGCCCCGCGGACAGAGCTGGCGGAGACCGGGCTTGGATTGAGGCTGGGCGCCCTGGCGGCGGGGGGTGGGGGGACGCTGTCCTCTAAAGAGCGGGGTGCCGGGTGAGCCAACACCGAGGCGGAGGCGTCCGCGGGGATGGGGGCGTCTGTGCGCGCGTCTGCGGGGGGCCTCTGGGGACCCCCTGGGGGTTATGGGGCGTCAGAGGCCTCTGGGGACCCGGGCGCACCGTGCGTGTGCGCGCGGGGACGGCGACGGGCACTCTCGGGGCGTCGGTGCTAAGAGCGCCCCGGGGCAGACGCGGCGTGGGGGGCGCGCGTGGGGGGATGCGGTGCCCAGGGGTCTCCGGGAGCCTCACCAGCTGCAGCAGCATGAGCGCACCGACTACCGAGCGCACGAAGTCCAGGTCCGGGCGCAGCGCGGCCACCGAGGCGCCGGCGCCCTGCGCGGGGCTGCTGGTCCGCGTGCTCACTTTGGACGGGAACTCGGCCATCGCGGCTCCGCTCGCCTCCCCGACGACGTCGCTCCGGCCGCCGCCGCCGCCCCTCCCGCGGTGGGTACCGGCTCCGGCGCTGCTCCTCCCGGGGGACCCGCTCCAGCCGCCGCTCCCGGCTGCGCGCGGCGTTGGAGGAGGGAGCCCGGCGCCCGCAGGTGCGGCCCCGGCCCCGGCCCCGCCCTCGCCGCCGCCCCGCCCCTTTAACCCTTCGCTCGCCGCCCACAGGTCGAGCCTGGAGACCCGCAAAGTCGCGTCGTCCCACTTCACAGACGGGGAGACTGAGGCCGCGGTCAGGGAAATGGTGCCGCCGGAGCCAATCTAGATGGCTGCGCGTCCTGTCCCGGGGAAGGCGGCCGGCGAGCCGGGAACAGCTACCGGCGCTCCCCTGGGTGTCTCTAGGCCTTAAAGGGGGGTCAGCGTCCAGGGATACCGAGCGCCAGCAGGGGAGGGTCTGTGAACCGGGGGTGCCTGTGACCTCGTGGACGTGGCTTTCACTTAGGAGCACGCTGAGCAGTGACTTAGATCTCTCAGCCTCGGTTTCCGCGGCTGAAATATAAGGACATGGAAAGGACTCGCCTCACGGAGCCCGTTGTGCAGAATAAACGAAGCCCCTGGCACGCAGTGGGGTGGGGTGTCACTTAGAAGGTGGGTGATGATGTTGGGATTAAGGTTTCATTGCCCACCCGCACCCTGAGACAGACAAACACACACACACACACACACACATACACACCCTCAAGCCTCAGAGGCTGGCACAGATCACTCATTTCATTCACCAACCAACGTTTGCTGAGCACCTACTGTATGCGGGGCCCTGGACGTAGAGCAAGGTTCAAGGCAGACAGGGCCTTCTGGTAGGGTGATAAGTAGTAAACGGGAGAGAGATAAGAAACTTAGATGGTGACAATGCTCTGACTAAGGTAAAAAGGGGCAGGGGCGGGGAGGTCACGGAGATGACAGGAGGCAATTTTTAGATAGAATGGTCCGAGGAGACCTCTCAGGGAAGGTGATGTTTGTGCAGAGATGGACTCATAAGTAAGCACCTGCCCTGGGAAGGTCTGGGGGGAAGACCCTGGGAAGTGTAAAGGTCTGAGGCGGGAGGAAACCTGACAGTCTGAGAGAGGGTCCCTGGTGGCTGGGGCAAAGTGAGTGAGGCTGCCAGGCAACACCTGGGCAGGGACCAAGTCACAAGGGGCTACTGAGTCTCCTCTGGCTGCCGGAACGAATGATCCTGAACTCGGTGACTTCAGAGAACAGAACAGCCTTCTCACAGGTCTAGAGGCCAGAGTCTGAAATCAGTTTCCTGAGCCGAATCAAGGTGTCGACTTCTTCCTCCGAGGGTGCAGGGGAGAGTCTGTGCCTGTCAGTTCCAGCGTCTCGTGGTGGCTGCCAGCACCCCTTGGCGTGTGGCCGCATCACCTCGATTGCTGCCCCTGTGGTCACATGGCCTTCTCTTCCGTGCCCATCAGATCTCTCTCTGCTTCTTGCTGGTGATCGGACGAAGGCCCACCCGGTGACCCAGGATGATCTCCCCCATCACAAACCTTAGCTTGATCTGCTGACACCCTTTTCCTTTATGAAGTACAAGTTGCAGGACCTGATGTCTGTTGGTGGCTCATGCCACACAACCGTGGGATGAATTTTACTTTAGGGCCTGCGGAGTCAAGTCGGAGGGTGGCAAGATCTGACTTGACAGTGTCACTGGGTGATGCTGATTGAGGTTTGATTGCTGCTTCCTCCCGATACACCTGACTCCATCCTCCCTCCCCCGCTTCAAGGTGCTCAGGAAAGCAGGGGTGCTTCTTGGTAGCTACAAAAGCATTGCCCAGAGATGAGCCCCTCTGCTCACTGCCCTGCCTGCGCAAACGCTTCATGTTGTTACGACACAGAAAACAATACGGTGATTGTTTCCCAGGCTGGATTCTACAACAATAGAGTGATTTTGTGTTGGTTTGGGTTTGGATTTTGTTTTTTAGCGAATCCCACTTTCATTCCTTTCGAATGGCAGCGAGCGAGGCTCAATCCCTGCATTGTTTTTTACTGGGACGTTTTCTTTGAAGCCGACTTTGTTCGCGGCTCCCCCGCCCCCAGTGAGAAAAGGTGGGAAGGGACCTGTCCCAGGGCGGGGCCTGCCGCCCACCGAGGGTCTCAGCGGGCGCCCTGGGAGCCTGGATGAGGAGGCGAGGCCTGTTTATTCTCAGGGCTGGCCCCGCCCCAGGGTCTGAGCAGGCCATTGCCGTGATCACCCAAGGCTCACGTCTAGTCTCAGTTCTCACGTCTGCACCGACTCCCTACTCTGACCAAGCCCTGACTGTGCGCTGGGCCTGCCCCACCTCGGGCGGGCGGGGCATGCTGGAGAGGCCTGAGCAAATGTTTCCTGCGCACCTTGGGTGTACCAGGCACGGGAGCAGGGCTCCGAGCCCTCCCACCAGACCCCACCCTCAGGGAGTCTGAGGGGAGAGATAGTGCAGATACACAAACCCACAGGTCAATAGATACGCATAACCTTCCTCCAGGGAAAGCACAGGGAACCTTGGGAAAACAATAGTAATTGTGTCATTCAGAGAAGCTGCTGGGTCAGGGAACGGCTACAGGTTTAAGCAGAAGTTTAAAGGACGGGTGAGAATCAGGCAGAGAACTGTGCAAAGGCCCTGAGGTGAGAAACATTTAAAGAAGGACAGAAGGTTATGAGTTGAGGGAATCAGGAAGAGATGAGGTTCCAGAGGCAGCCAGGGGCCAGATCATCTAGGGTTCAACCCCTCAGCAACAGAGAGGTTTTATTATTAAAAAAACAACCACGGACTACTAGAGGACAGTTATAAAAATTAAAATAGAATTACAATCTGTATCCCACCTCTGGGTATATATCCAAAAGCACAGCCACGAATTATATTTGTACACCTATGCTCATAACAAAGGCAGTTGCAACCCAGGTGTCCACTTTGGGTGGGTATATAAACAACACATGGTATATATGTACAGTGGAATATATTCAGCCTGGAAAAGGAATGGCGTCTGACACATGCCACATACAACATGAACTTTGAAGATATCCAAAGTGACATAAGCCAGTCACAGAATTACAAATACTGTATGACTCCCCTTATATGAGGCACCAAGAGTAGTCGTACTCGCCCTGGCTAGGTAGCTTAGTTGGTTAGGTTATGGGTTCCATCCCTGGTCACTTATAAGAATCAACCAAAGAATGCATAAATAAGTAGAACAAATTGATGTTTCTCTCTCTCTCTCTCTCTCTCTCTCTCTCTCTCTCTCTCTCTCTCTCTCCTTCCCCCCTTTCCTCCCTCTCCCCTCCCTCAAATCAAAACAGAGTAGCCAAACTCACAGAAGTAGAAAGTAGAATGGCGGTTGCCAGGCGCTGGGGGAGCTGAGAATGGGGAGTTAGTGTTTCATGGGGATGAAGTTTCAGTTTGGGAAGGGGGAAAAGTTCCGGAGGTGGGATGTAGTGATGGTTGCACAACAGTGCAAGTGCCACAGAACCGTGCACTTAAAAATGGTAAATTTTATATTATATGTATTTTATCACAAAGAAAAAAAAACGTTTGAGTCCATTAAAAAACATTTTAAGTGCACAGGTGGTATGTAGACATGGAAAAACAAGGTCATTCCTTATTAGTGCCTGAAGTTTAGGAAGCAGTGATCTGGTCAGACTCCATCCTGTCACTGTTGGGACATCTGTCCATCTCAGAGAAGGACAGAATTTAGCTCAAGTTGCACAGTGAGTCAGTGTGACCGGGGCAGGTGTGCATGAACACAGAGCCATCAGCTTTGGCAGCTCTACTGATCGCAGCCCAGCGCCCATTGCCCGCACTGCCACCACGCCTGAGCTCCCCGGGACAGGAGAAGACATGACGCTCAGGGTAGAGGTGCCATTTGAACAGAGCCTTGAAAAGAGCAATTTCAGGAGGGGCATCATTCCAGGTGGGTGACACAAGAGCAAAGGTCGAGTGCCTTGGCGATGTCTCCGCCCTGAGATGCAGCCAAGACTTGGACGGAAGGGGCAGCTGCTTGCCAGTCGCCTCTGGGCCAGTTAGTTATTGGCTCAGAATGAGGCAAAGGTCAGACTTGGGGTTTAGTCATTTTCTCTGCCTCTTGGAACAGGGGCAAAGGTTGTTCGAATAGGAGCTCCAAAGAAAGGGCATTAGGATTAACTGTTTGTGCAGTGACCCGTGGCTCAGATTCCTGGGAGATGTGGCCAAGCCAGGGTTCGAGTGAAGCCACCTCATTCTGCCCAGGCGCCAGCTGCACCAGGAGGTCTGCGCCAGGACTTCCCCGCCCCTGGCTCCAGCCTATCCTGTTGTTTGCAATCATTCATTGTTCAACCTGCACTCATTTAGCTCCTTCTCCACGTTTTTGCGTCCTAGACCCTAGGGATTTAGGGGCAAAGAAGACTCTCACAGCCCCGGCTGGGTAGCTCAGTTGGTTAGAGAATCTTCCAAATGCACCAAGGTTGTGGGTTCGACCCCTGGTCACGAGACAACAAATCTCTCTCTCTCTCTTTCTCTCTCTCTCTCTCTCATCCATCAATTAAAAAGAAAACTGGTTCAAAGAAGACTATATGTATACAGGGTGAAACAAAAGTAGGTTTACAGTTGTAAGTACACGAAACACGCAGTTTATTCTTGTGTTATTATTTCTCATATTATTTTTCACACGAACAATTGTAAGCCTACTTTCGCCTCACCCTGTATATATTCTACACATCTCACAATCAAGAATGCCGAAGGGAATTTGCTAATAGATGCAAAACTGGCTTCTACCACAGGGTGGACTCAATCGCATCTTACCAATGCTTATTTGCATTTGTATGACCTGAATCTTAGTTTTAAATAATATATTTTACTTAACTCAAATATATTCAAAATGTTGTCATTTAAACGCGTAATCAATATAAAAATTTAATGAGATCTTTCCCTTTTTTTTTTGTACTACGGTCCTCAAAACCCCACGCGTCTCTTACCCTTGCACTGGTCCCCGTTCTGACCAGCCGCATTTCAAGTGCTCAGTAGACACACACCGATAGTGGCTACTACATCAGCACAGCTACAGACAACACCTAATATTCCATTGAAAGGACGTCCAGGAATCTGTTTGCCTTTTCCAAAGTCTTTTTTAATTTTTTTTTTCTGACAGTTTTTTAATAAAAAATTTTTAAAAATTACACGAAGTGACTGCCCAGCCTTGTCGAATGCCGCCAGGGATGGGGAATGTCACCATCTGACAGGCACCCCGTCTCCTGTCCAGCAAGCTCATTCTTTAGGAAACATTCCCTTTACTTACCCGACAATATCTCGACCCATTCCATCAATAATATTAGTCGTTAAAAAAACAACATAAAAACTTCAGGTTCAGAGCCTCGGCAAGTGGTTAGAACTTGACATAGTTTCGTTTTTGTAGTATCTATTTTTTATGGCTATTTTTTTTACTGATGGCAAAGGAAACTTTCCGTTTTTGCTCAGGCGACAGTGTTTCCACTTAAAAATCTGTAAGTAGTAAAAAGACGGAGTTAGTTTGAGAATAACGGCAGCGACTGTGTAGCCAAACTACCACATCCAGCTGGTTCTCAAACGGCGTCACACTGCGCTAGAAACTACATCTTAACTTGCGCCACTGTTTCAAACAAGTCAGGATGGCCGAGCGGTCTAAGGCGCTGCGTTCAGGTCGCAGTCTCCCCTGGAGGCGTGGGTTCGAATCCCACTCCTGACAAGGACTTCGTTTTTTTTTTCTTTGCTTTTCAGTTCCAAATCAACTAGATATTTCCCATCCTTTAGATACTCTTTTAATCTTCTTACAAAACAGGTGTTTTCCTCTTAACAGGCATTTTTCTTCCTGGCGATATTTACTAAGCTTCAGACTGTAAAGAAAATCCCGCTCTGTGTACTGTGAAACCTTTTTAAGGTAATCCAATATACACACTTTCCTTAAGTGTTTGGGAGGAAAAGGAAAAAAAAAAGGACTTAATGTCAGGAGTGGGATTCGAACCCACGCCTCCAGGGGAGACTGCGACCTGAACGCAGCGCCTTAGACCGCTCGGCCATCCTGACTGCGTAGCCTCGGCCTCGCCGGAAAACCTTTCCGGAAGATCTCTAGTCTGCGCATGCGCACGTGTATGAACTGGCTGCGCTCGGAGAGGGGCGGAGCAGGACGCCGAGGCGGCGACAGAGGGCGCACACGGCTCGTTGAAGGATCTGAAAATCCCAGAGGCATGCCTTTGTGCTTCCCACCTGCGTTCATTCTGCAGGCGTGCACGCACTATTCACATCGGTTTTGAATCTTGCATATCTGCAAGCTCCCTTGATTTTCTGCACAACGTTTCCTTGTGCGTTTTCTATTGGCTAATGGATCTGATGGCCGGCTCCCCGAACAGGCGAAGCCTGGATGTCGCGAGGTCTCCTGGAGCACCTGAACCTCATTCTCTTTCCCAACGCTCTTCAGAACCGCAGTTTCACATTTATCTGTGTTTAACTCGCTCCGGCTCCGGGTTAGCTCGAGTCCTGCAGCCTCACAGCCGGACCCATCCTCTTTCTGACCGTGTCCCCGGTGCCCAAACCGTGATTGGCGTAAGGTGGGCTCTCAGACATGAATCCCTGCTCGCCTCCTCCTGCCTGCATTATGTTATTTCGTGACTCACGTCTCCCCCACTCCAACTCCCAGCTCTGGAGGATCCAGGGCCCCACTTTCCGCCCCTTCTTTTCCTAACCCCTTTGTGCCCTCCCCTAAAATATAAATTGCCCTGGATACTGCAAAAGGCGTCAGCATTTCCTGCGCACTTGCTCTGTGCCAGGCACTCATTTAGTTGCTGTGTACAAAACAGTTTCTGCCCTCCGTTTATCCAGCGTGGGGTGAAGGCAGAAAGATAAGAAATAAGTGAATAAATAAATTCAGGCGCTGGTAAGTGCAAGAAAGAGGATGTGTGAGGATGTTTGTAAGAGACTTTGAAAAAAAAAAAAAAAAGCCAAAAAAGATAGCCGATGTCTTGGCTGGGGCACCAGTCCGGGGGGATGCGATTCTATAGGGGCCTGCACGCGGATGACTCCTGTCCCGGTGTCAGGACCCCATTCCCTGCTCTGGGCATTTGTCCAGTTTTGGAGGAAAGTCCCCTGAAGTCAGTTTGGAAAGTCTACCAACCTCAGGGGAAGTCCCAGCCCGGCTCTTCCGCGGCTTAGTTCCAAGCGGCACAGATGAAGTCAGGCCGCGGACTCGGGATTTGGTGCTCAGCCAACCAAGGGGCCTGGGAGGATGTTGGCACACGTCTCCACCTCTGCCTGGGAGAAGGGCAGCGACATCCAGCTGGGCTGCAGTGGATGCCTCTTCGCATCCACCATCTCACTTCATATCCTTACTAGCACCAGGACACAGCTCATCACTGGCCTCATTGTATAGGTGAGGAACACGAGGCTCAGAGAGGCCAAGCAACTCACCGGAGTTGCACAGCTGAGCCATGGAGCCTGGTTTTTCTGGCTCAGCAACCCTTTCTTGAGAACTGCTCTGGGTCTCAAATTGTGATAGGTGCTTTCTTTACATTTTCTCAAAAAAACGGGGGGGGGCGGGGAGGGCCATGAAGCTTGTCAGCTCAGGTAGTAGCCTTGACTTTGAGATGCTATTTTCAGTTCTGTTTTTATTATTGGAGACTTAAAAACGAAAAGATTGGCTTTCCCCCCGCAAGCCAGTCCAAGAAGCATGGCCATGTTCCAGGCTCTGGTTTCCTTGGCTGTGGGTGGGGACAGGAGCCACCAGGCGCCGGCAGCAAATCCCTGCCAAGGCCCTGGTTTGGACATCTTATTCCACTGAGGGGGAACCCCAGGGGTGCGGTGGGTAAAGCCAGCGTGAGATGGCACGGGAACTTTCAGTCCCTCTGGAACCACAAGGCCCACATTTTGCATGAAGAGAGGTGGGCAGCCCTGTTCCCCGATCTTGAGTGGATCATGTGGACAGTGGTGACCAGAATGGGCTGAGCCCAGGAGCTCACACCCAAGTTCTCTGGATTGCTTGCCATGCCCCCTAAGCTTTTGGTTACCCCAGAAAGAGAACCTCAGGAGTGGGAGAGACTGTATAGCTTACCACTCTGATAAGCAAGGGGCACCAGCCAATTTTTAACTTGAGGCAGCCTATAAGCATGTGGATTCTGGAACCACCTGAGTTCAAATCCCGCTTCTGCCATTTGCCAGTTCTGTGACCATAGCGGAGTTTCTTAGCCTCTCTGTTCCTCAGTGTCCTTATCTGTAAAATGGCTTTAGGAAGAGCATCTGCCTCTGAGGGTTGTTGTAAAGTTACAGAGTTCATGCATGCTGAACATGCAGAGTGCCTGGGACAGAATACATGCTTTCTCAAAGCTCAGAAAAATAAAGCAATGCACCATTTCTTGCACCTGCTGAATATTGTGGGCGCAAGACGTCACCTGCTAAACTGACTTTGCAGAAGGGGTGTCGACAGCGCCCTTCCCACAAGCGCAGTAGATCTGACTGCCCTGGTCAAGCCCGGCCTCGCTCACCTTTTCAACCTCATCTCCACCTCCAGCTCCCCTGCCCCCGTCCTTCTGTGTCTGGCTTGTGTTCTATTTTGACTAGACAGTGTGGGCCCCGATGGCTCCCTGTAAGGAGCAAGAGAGCAGAGCCCACCCAATTAAGTGTGCAATCCCCCCAGCAAAGAACTCCAAGGATGTCAGAGGAGAAGGCTTGCTGGAAAAGGACAGGCCCATCTGCAGGGGTGCGGCGGGGGGGCGCATTCCATGGAGCAGGCCCAGCATGAGCACCCGCCTGGGAGTGGGACTGAGCGGACATGGGTCTGAGAGCTGATGGTATGGAGGAGCCTCAAGGGTTAAGATGAGCCACGGATTTCTCCAGGGAAGACGGGGATCTTGGGGAGACGACAGTACAAAGGAACAAACAGTCCATTTCCCCTTCAGCCACCAGTTGTTTCCTGTGTGTGTCCTGAGGACCCAGGCTTCCGGGGTCGGATCTGGTCCCAGAAATGCAGGAAGCCAGCAGGGCAGGCTCTGTCCGATGCCCAGGCCCATCACGACGGGGCTTCTGAGGAGGGAGAGGGGCTGGAGCCAACAACCGCAGGCCTTTTCCCACCGACACAGAACCAGCATTTCAATATTTCCTCCGGAAATTCTCTCACCTCAAGTAGCCCCGTCTCCCTCTCAACGTTGGGTGCGCGCTAGCTTTCTGACTTGGCGGTTCGCTGCCGTCCCTTTTGTGGCTGCTGGGTGCGCAGCCCGAAAAGCACGGCCATGGTTTCAGTCCTGGGGACCTCAGCAGAGGACAGGCCTCGGACCTCGGTTGCAGGTTCCTCAGCCCTTGTAGGGCCGCCTGCAGAAGACAACCAGCCCATGTGTCCTCTCAGTCCATGTTTTTCTCTCCATCCCCCCCCCCCCCGCCTTCCTCCCACTCTCTCTAGAAATCAATGGAGAAAATATCCCTGGGGGAGGATTCAAAAGCAAAGAGAGAGAAAGCATTGCCGACACCTCCTTCGTTCCCCGGAGGTTTCAGCAGGTGCACAGAGCAAGTGTCCCCGGGTTATCAAGCTCCCGATAAACAGGAGAGAAGCCTCACGCAGTACTCTGGGGGTCCGGCGTCTGAAAAGGGACTCAGCGCCGTCACCATCTCCTCGGGAGAGGGAATGAGAAAGGAGTTCCCGCTCTCTGTGATCCTGGCATTTCTTATCGTGAGCAGGTGTGACGCTGATCATGAACGAGAGATTCCGAAAAAGGCGTTTGTGCTCGGGACGCCCTCGCCACGTTCCTCAGCCCAGGCCGATGCTCAGATGCTCATGGTTCTGCTGAGAGATGCCCGCGGTGGACACGGCCAGGGGCCAGGGCGCGGGGTTGTTTGCCAGGGGCCAGGGGCCAGGGCTGAGGCTGGGCAGGCTCAGGGGGATGTCGCTGCCTAACTTCAGGAGGACAGGCTGCTGCGGCCTGGTCTGCGTCCCTGGCCAAGGAGAATGGAGCTCAGCCCATTGCCCAGAGAAACAGGACAGAAATGACCTGCAGAAACAGCTCCTCGCGGACGACAGGGTTAAACGAAATGGGAACTTGCCCTGCACATACCTGCTGCGTTGTCCCTCCTTTGATGTTTGTTTTCCTAGCCCCAGCCCTTCCCCAAGTGAGTCACCAAAAGCTCTTATCAGAGGTTATTTCTGGCGAGGTGGGAGCAGGATTTCGTTTCCCTTTCTGTGCCTTTCAGCGCAAGGCCTGGATTTTCTAACCTTATAAGTCTTTTCCGTCCTCCTCCTCCCCTCACCGCCAGCAGGAAGAAGTCTCTGGCAGTTTCCCCCTTTGAACCTCTGGGTGTTCAGAGGAATGTCGCAATCACTGCTACCTATTTTTTTCTAGGTTACCAGTTTATCACAGAGGATATTACAGGACACAAATCAACACCGAGGTGCTGAAGAAATACTGAGGGCGGCATCCAGAACGGAGGGGCTTCTGTTCCGTGGGGTTTGGGGCTGGGCACAGAGGCGGGTGGAGGCATTCTGGTTTCCAATGCGGAGACTCCTCAAACTCTCCTCTTTCGGGGTTCCCTGGAGGCTGGAGGCATAGGCATGACTGATGGACTCACGGGCCACCGGGGACTGAGTCAGCCTCCATCCCTCCTCTGCTCTCCTTGGCAATCAGGCAGTGGGACCCTCCTTTGTTCATTTATCTTTATTTTTAAAATGCATTTTTATTGATTTCAGAGAGGAAGGGAGAGGGAGAAAGAGATAGAAACATCAATGACGAGAGAGAATTATGGGCTGGCTGCCTCCTGCACGCCCCCTCCCTGGGGATCAAGCCCACAACCTGGGCCTGGGCCCTCACTGGGAATCAAACGGTGACCTCCTGGTGTACAGGTTGATGCTCAACCACTGAGCCACACCAGCCAGGCACCAGGCTGTCGATTTAACCACCACTGCTCTGCTCCTTGGCGTGGGGACGTGTCGCCCTAAGAAGGAGAGTGACGGTGTTAATACTTCATAGCAGTTGTTTTATCCTCAATGGGGCGTTGTTACTCGATGATCCTGCTCCTCGGGCCTGGGCAGGAAGAGGGGAGGTTGGGATACAGGGTTCAGGACTGTTGCTGGCCCTGCAGCAACTAAGGCAGAGCAGCCAAACGTCTTCCTCCTTCAGGAAGGTGACTCACACCGTCCTCCCAGGCAGTCCAAGTCCAGCTGCAGATCCCAGGCCCTTGGCTGGCATCGCCGGCAGCTTCCAGGCTCTCTTCCGCCAACTGGGTGTGGAGGGAAGGTCCTGGGCGATTTCCCTGGCGGGGACAGATGGGGCTTTCAGCACCCAGAGGAGACTCTCACGCCTGGGAACTCTGGACATGGGGAAAACTGAGGCCAGAGAGGGACAGGCATTTATCTAAGTTGCACAGAAAGTCGGAGGCTGGAACCATGAACAGCGCTTGCAGAGATGTGCTGTGTGCTCGAGGCTGGCAACACCATGATATGGATCAGGCCCAGGGCCTGCCTGGAAATGGTCATGGCTCAGTGTGGAGTGAGGTCATGACTGGGCAAAGACAGCACGATGTGGCCACTCCACGGAGGAAGAAGTGGCAGCCTGTGGCCAGAGGGCCAGGCTGTGACATTCTGTTTGGTGGGGGGAAGCGAGTATATCAGGAAAGCACTTGGTGGGCCTGGAAGGACACCCCGTGCCAGGTGGAGGGGGAGGAAGAGCATTCCAGCAGGAGGGAACAGCGTGACCAGAAGCTCAGCGGCAGGATCTTGCCCAGGGACTGCGAGGGGCAGGGGAATGGAGGAGTTGAGACTCTTCAGGTCTGAATCTGGGCTCTCTCACAGCTGTGGGCCTTGGCAAGCATGCTAGGCTCTTGGTCTGGTTTTCTTCTCTGTAAAATGGGGGGGGAATAGTGCCCACCAAAAAGGACTTTTGTGAGCATTAAATAAATGAACCCACATAAGAGCGCTAAGCCGCAATGACCACCTGCTGCTGTTGGCGTCATCATTGGTGCAAGAGCGTCCCAGTGGGACCCAGTGCTCTCTCTTCTGCACTTGGCTCCATCTTGGGATCCAACACCCCTCCCCCCACCTCACTCTGTATCTGAGACCCCAGAAGGGTGGCTTGGAGAAGGGGTGGATTCTGGAAGTAAGACTAGCGAGTGGAACTTTTGGAAAATCCCAGCTGTAGTATTGGGATCCAGGAGTTAGGACAAAAGAGGAGAGGGCGAGGTGGAAGCATAGAAAGGGGGGCTGCTCTAGACAGAGCAGAGTGACACCCCCAGCCCATGCAGTGGCCCTCTTGCAGGGCAGGTCAGCTGGAGAGGGAGGTCACAGATTTATGGCTGTTTGTGACCCAGAGAATTGGCCCAGGCCTCCCACTCGGGGACATGGAATGTCTAGAATCCACTGGGGTTGGGGGGCAGGAGGAGGGCGGAGCAGCTGGGGCTTCCTGGAGCAGCTCAGCCCCCAACTCTGGGTAGGGCAGGCAGGAAGGAACTCAGAGTCACCGGCCCGCCTTGACCTGCCCTGGAGTATGGAGCCAGAAGAGGCAGCCACCTTCCCAAGGTGACTCAAGGTCAGTGGAAGAGCCCCATGTGAGCCCATGTCTTTGAGGGCAAGATGTGCTCATGGCTTCTGGGATGAGATATGTGACAGGGACACGTGGGAACCAGGACTTGAGGAGATGGGACTGTCTCTAGGGACCCACGGGGGTCCTCTGCTCTCAGAACAGGAGCCCCTGCTTCCTATGCCGGGCGCTCTGCCGACCTCTGGGGCGCAGCTTCCCTCTGGGTCACGTTTTTTCTGTGGCCACTTTGGCTGCTGTCTCCCAGGTCAGCTGTGGCTCCCACCTCCTCACACCCCTCCCTGCACATGCCCCCTGCTCACCCATCCCCCCGCCGCCCTCTTCTCCCTGTCAGTCACACAGCAGGGTCCTGGGGGAGGGGCTGACACCCCAACCCGTTCTCCAAGATGGGTGCTTTCCCGGCAACCATCTTTCCAACTGAGTAGGGACTTAATTTCAAACTGGCTTATTTATTATACGAGAAACAAGTACACCTACCAAATTTATCTTTGAAATCGGTATTACATGTTATCCTAGTCATCTCGGGTGGCTATGACAAAATACTGGCTGGATTGTCAACAGCTAAAATGCATTTCTCACTCTCCTGGAGGCTGGAAGTCCAAGTTCATGATGTCAGCATGGTCAGGTTCAGATTAGGACACTCTTCCGGGTTGTAGGCTACAGACTTAGTTGAATCCTCGCATGGGGAAAGGAGGGAGGAGAAAGGAGGGAGTGAGCGGGTGCTCTGGCCTTGTATAAGGGCACTAATCCCATTCATGGGGGCTCCATCCTCAGGGCCTACTTACCTCCCAGAGGCCCCACCTCCAACATCACAATGGGAATTAGATTTCATAAAGGAAACCCTCCATGAAAAAAATTTTTTGATAAATCAGACCACATGAAAACTAAAATCTGTGTTCATCAAAAGGCACTCTTCAGAAAGTGAAAAGTCAAGTCAAAGAGTGGAATTTAAAAATGCTTATGTAAAAAAAAAAAAAACACGCACCAAAAACTTTTTGAAAAAATCAATAAGAAAACAGACTACTTAAGGGGGCCTGAAAAGGTCAAATACTCTTGAACCAGCCTTTCACTACGAGGATTTTCAAGTAGCCAAGACCCAAAACAAAGCCAACTTGAAGTGGTAATCCATTGCCTTCGTCACCAGGAACATGCAAATGAATGATAATGAGGCACCTATATGCACCCGTCAGGATGGCTAAAAAGAAAATGAGACACTGTACACTGGTAGAAGCCTGGGAAAAGTCTATGAAAGCAGAATGTATGTGTGATCCAGAAATTCTACTCTAAGATACATGCCTCAGAGAACTGTGTCTAGCAAAAGCCACATAGAAGAATGTCCGTGTTAGCACCATGGATGTCAGCTCCAAACTGCAGACGTCAACAGTAGGATGAGTAAAATGCCATACACTGTATATTCTTTCTGTTTGGTTTTGTTTTAGCTGGGTCTTTTTATTTTATTGCTAAGCAGACAGTTCAATAATTTTTAGTACGCAACCATCGCCACCATTAAATTAATCACCGTCTCCATAGATTTGCCTTTTCTGGAAATTTCATCCACACGGAATCACCCAACATGTGGTCCTTTATGTCTGGCTACTCTGACTTAGCCTAGGGTTTCAGCGGTTCATCCATGCAGGTATCAGCACTTCATTCCTTTTTATAGCTGGATAAAAAGGGCAGTGTATGGGCATACTACATTTTGTTCATTCATTCATTCATCCATTGGTGGACATTTGGTTGTTTCCACTTTTTGCTATTATGAATAATGCTGCTATATTCATATTTAAGTCTTTGTGTGGACAAATGTTTCCGTTTCTCTTTGGTAAATGTCCCTGGAAGTGCAATTGCTGAGTCATGTAAAAATATTATGCTTTACTTCTTAAGAAACTGCCAAACTTTTCCAAAGTGGATGCACCATTTTGCATTTCCAGCATCAATTTATGTCTAGTTTCATTCTTGCTAACACCTGTTATTGTGTGTGTGTTTTTATTATAGTCATGTTTGTGGTATGAAGTAGTATCTTATTGTGTTTCACATTTCTCTAATGACTAAAAATGGTGAACATTTTATCACCATGTGCTCATTGGAAGTTCATATGTCTTCTCTAGTGAAATATCTTTTCAGCTACTTTGCCTATTTTTAAATTGGATTGTTTGTCTTGTTGAGTTGTAAGTGTCCTATATTTTTAGATACACATCTCTAAGCAGATCTAGAATTTGCAAATATTTTCTAGCGATTAGATTTTCTTAATGGTGATTCCTAAAGTTTTAAATTTTTATGAAACTCAGTTTATTAATTTTTTTATTTTATGGATTGTGCATTTGCTGTCATAGCTGCAAAATTAAATGTTTTCTCCCAAGTTTTGTAGATTTAACTTTTACATTTAGGTCTCTGATCCACTTAATTTTGTGACTGGTGTGATGGATGGAAAATTTTCCTCCAACTTTATTCTATTGCATGTGGGTACCCAGTTTTCCCACCACGATTTATTGGGGGGGAAAAACCCTATTCTTTTTCCATTGAATGACTTTGGCTCCTTTGTTGAAAAAAATCAATAGGCCATAAATGTAAGGGTTTGTCTCAATTCTGTGCCATTGATCTATGTGTCTGCTCTTATTCAGTCTCATTCTCTGTTACTGGATGTTTATAGTAAGTTTGAAATTGGGAAGTTGTGTTTTCTAATTTTGTTATTCTTTTTCAAGATTATTTTTGCTATTCTAGGACCTTTGTCCTTTTTTTGGGGGGGCCTTTGTCTTTTAATATACATTTTAGAAACAACTAGTCAATTTCTGCATGCACGCACGCACACTCACACACACACACACACACACACCTGCTTGGATGTTGCTAAGGATTGAGTTGAACCTGTGGATCAAATGGAAGAGAAATTCTCTATAGACAATGAGTCTCCCAGTCCATAGACAGAGAATGTCTTTCTCTTTACTTAGATTTCTTTAAGTTCTCTTGGTAAAGACATATAATTTTTACTGGACAAATCTTGCACTGTGCTGGTTAAATTTCTTTCAAAGTATTCTGTTCTTTTGGTACTGTTGTGAATGCAATTGTTTACCTAATTTTATTTTTAGTTTGTTTGTAGGTAGTATGCAAAAATGCAGTTGATTTTGTATATTGATCTTTTAGCCTGCAATCTTATTGTACTACTATTATTTTAAGCATTCTTTTGGTAGTTCCCTTAGGATTTCCTGCGTATAACATCGCATCATCTGCAAATAGAGATCGATTGCTTGCTTTTTTCTTTTTCTTATCGGAATGCCTTTTATTTATCTTGGTTGCTTTGTTTCTGGGCTAGACCCTCCCATAAAAGGTTGAATAAAAGTGGCCAGAGCAGAAATCCTTACCTTCTTCCTGATCTTAGGGGGAAACTCTGGTTTTTCTTCACTAATTATGGTGTCAGCCGTGGGTTTTTCCTAGATGCCCTTCATCAGATTAAGGAAATTCCCTTCTATCTTTAGTTGTCGTGTTTTCTATCATGAGAGGATGTTGGATTCTGTCAAATTCTTTTTCTGTCTATTGGGATGATCACAGGAAGGCTATCTGGAGGAGAGAATGAGAGAGTCTTTGGTCCTCAAACACCCTGGTGGTGGCAAGCACCACGAATCGCCATGTCACAGAATTGGAGCCTGCGTCCGAGGGCCACAAGGCTTGGTGGCCCAGGGGCCAGAGTCTAGTCTCTGAAACAGGCAAAAGCCCACGAGGCACCCTCCGGGCCCCTTGTTCATGGCACACGGGAACGGCACACGGAAACCCGGGAGCCGGGCCACATGGCAGGACAGGTCAAGGGGAGGGGTCCAGGCCAGAGCGAGCTCCTGGTTCGGAACACTTGCTGGAGGATAACCCTCCCCTGGCCTGGCTCCTTGGAGGGCTTCCATGGTTCTCAAAGGCTGGCCGGCTCTTCTTCGAGCCCGTGCCCTCTCCCTCTTGGACGCTCGGTTAGATAACATTTTCCAGCATTCCTTGCAGCCGGGGGAGGCCATGCGTCCGAATCTGGTCACTGAGACGTGAGCAGGACTCGTGCGCTCAGTTTCCAGGCCTGGACGGTAAAAGCATCCGGGCCCCTGGCCCTGCCCGGTCTCCCCCTCCTCGGCTTCCTGGGGGTGAGCACAGTGACCTGTTAACAGCCGCAGATGCAAGGGGTCTGGCTCCCTGGTCAGCACTTGTAGGAAAGGTGCCCATGAGCCAGGAGCGTGCCTTGTGGACTTTGCCGCGTGAGAACTAAACTCGTGTCATGTCTGAGCTTGTTTGTTACAGCGTCTGGTTGGCTTGCCTATAGTTTTTTAAATTATAGGAGATCTCTTAAATATCTTCTTTATTGATTTCAGGGAGGAAGGGAGAGGGCTACTGGGAATCGAGCCCACAGCCCGGCATCTAACCATGACCTCCTGGTTCATAGGTCAACGCTCAACCACTGAGCCATGCCGGCCAGGCCAGATCTTTACTGTCCTTCGTGAACTTAATAAATGTTCCAAACCCACAGAAATCCAAAGTATTGTCTTACACCTCTGTCAATGGGCCCCAGTGTTTCATCTCCTCCTGCCCCTCTGAGGGGATCCTCCTGTCATGAATCTATCATCACACGGAATCCCAAAGGAACCTCTGGAATCAGAGTGGGAGCGGGGGGGGGGGGTACCCGGAGCAGAGGAATTGGAGCCAGCAAATATAGACAATCCTTTGGAGTTTTCCTGCAAAGGTGCAGTAGTCGAGGCAGAGGTGGGGTCAAGGCACTGTTTTCTTAAGACGGGAGAAGGGACAGCATGTCCCATGCAGACGAGAGTGACACAGTAGAGAGAGAGACATCGATGACGCAGGAAAGAAACGGGAGAACTGAGGAGTAAGGGCCTTGAGGAGGAGGGGGGATTAGTCAGGAGCCAGGCAGAGGTGTGCGGTGCTGTGGGTAGATGCGGTGGCTGTAGGCGGGTGTGCTCTTCTGTCAACTTCTGTTTTCTCAGGGAAACAGGAGTCAGCGTCATCAGCTGAGTGTGAGGGTCAGGGAGGTGGGGTGACGGTGGAGTGGAGGGGAGACAGAACGAGATGGTCCAGGACAGTGAGAGAGCAGACAAGCCAGGGAAGCAGAGCAAGACCTTCAGGCCGGAAGGACCATTGGTGACCTTGCATTTTCACGGGGCCTGACTGGGAGCTTCTCTCCAGCCGTGTTCACCTTGTAGGGGCAGTGAGTGAGGAGTTGGGCTTCGGCCAAGTTGTGTTTTTGTCAGGAGGTAACAAGAAGAATGGGAACTGATGTTATTTGAGCAAGAGAGTTGTGGGTATAAGGAGAGAAGTAAGGGCCTGAGGGAAGAGCAAGGGACAGGGAAAGGGGGCAGGGTCAGCCTGGGTGGAATGGAAGGACGATTGGATTTGGATAATCAAGATAAAGAGCTGCGCCCTGACTGGTTTGGCTCAGTGAATAGAGCATCAGCCTGCAGACTCAAGGGTCCCAGGTTCGATTCCAGTCAAGGGCATGTACCTTGGTTGCGGGCACATCCCCAGTAGGGAGTGTGCAGGAGGCAGCTAATCGATGTTTCTCTCTCATTGATGTTTCTAGCTCTCTATCCCTCTCCCTTTCTCTCTGTAAAAAAAAAAATCAATAAAAAATATTTTTTAAAGAAGAGCCGGGCGGATAGATGGTGGGGGTTGGAAACCAAGATTATGCAAGTGTGGTTCCTGGCAATGAGGTGGTGAAGGGTGTGACCTCGGCGTGAGGGGCTGTGGTAGGTGGAGGATACGTTCATAGGAGCAGAGGGACTCAGGGAGCTGTGAGGGGATGATGGCTGTCACCGTGATTGTGACAGAATCATGTTGGAGAGAATGACTGTGAGTCGGGAGCTAAGACTGCCCACGAGGGAGGGGTGACACTGGGCGTGTGTAGATGGCTGCCACAGGAGTGGAGAGGAATCTGACAAAGGAATGACGCACTGTGGGCGCTGGGACCTTGCAAACGCAGACTAAGTGGAAGGAGACAGTCACAAAAGGCCACACGGTGCATAGTTTATGAAAATGTCCACGAAAGGCAACCTCACAGAGACAGAGAGGAGACGAGAGGCTGTCAGGGGCTTGAAAGAGAAGAAAGTCAAGAGTGACGGCTGCTGGAGGCGATGAAAACGTTTCGGAATTAGCAGTGATGGTTAGATACCTTGTGAATAGATTAAAAACCACTGAATCACAGCCTTTGAAGTGGCGATCTTTGCAGCATGTGGATTCCATCTCAATTTACAAGCAAAGACAAAAAACTTGGGATCAAATACAGTCCTTCTGTGTGGCCCCACCATATGGCTTCTGTTCTCTGAGCCTTGGTTCCTCATCCCAGGGGACCGTCGCACGGGCTGGCCCCGGCTGAGATGGAGGCCACACATGGCTCATTACTCCCACTCCTGCCTCTGTTCCTCATCAGAGGGCAGGAAGCTGCGGGCCAGGAGCTGTTAGAACACAGCTGGGCTCTGTCGTCGGATCTGAGCACAAATTCGGGCCCCACCACTCACTGGCTGTGAACTCTCTCTGAGCCTCAGTTTCCTTATCTGTGAAATGGGGATGATGATGGCAGTCTCTTCTAAGTGCTGCTGTGGGGAGATGAGGAGATAGTGAACATAAAATACAAGACACAAGCCTTCATCATCATCGCCATTATTATTGTGTTGGTTGTCACGGTAGCCATTTAGCCTCTCCCATTTTTTCCTTCTTCCTCTCCACCCCTCTCTTCCCATCCACCCCAGGATTTCCCAATTGCCTCACAGTCTACTTGTCTGGCCCAAGTGGTGGTCTGCACTCAGCTTCAAAGACCTTGACTCCTGGGTCATTCTTGCCTTCCGCCTCACTCACAGGATCCAGACTTGCCAGCCCTGCATCAGGAGCTCAGATAAATGCGCTCATCCTTCTCTCCAGCTCCTGGGACAAGATGGGGTGCTGACCTGCTTCCACCCAGGGACACAGACGACAGGAAGCTCCCTGGGAGGCTTCAGGTAGAACTCCCAGCCAGATGCTCAGAGAGAAATCAGGGTCCATGTGGAGCCCTCTCCCCGGGGGTCCCCCTACCTTTGCTGAAAAGAGGAAGCGCCAAGGCAGCTGCTCAGGGCAGGGACTTTCTCTTTGCAAAAGCCCAGACTGTCTACTTCTAGGAATTGGCCGGCCAGACGCCATCCCCAGGGGCTGTGCTGGAGGAGGGCTATTTACATGCCTTGAAGGTCTGGGAAAAACCCGAAGTGTCCATCTGTCAGGGACTGGCCACACACAACGCGACCCATCCGTGCAGTGGAAAAGCACAGGTCGTTGGAAGCTATGGAGCTGTATATACTTTAGGGAACTGATCCCAAGTGGAAAAAAAAAAGGTACAAACAGTATTAGCTATGTGCTGCCCTCCCTCACTCCCTCCCTCTCTCCCTCTCTCTCCTTTTCTTCCATTTCTCTCAAAGGACACCTTCACAGGTGCGCTTGCCTGCGCACAGACTGTTCTGAAGGAGGAACCCTTAAGCCTGTTTGCCTCTGAGGCAGGGAAATGGAACAGGGTGGGGGGCGGGGGGGGGCGGTCAGGGGCGGGACCACGCCTTTCCAGTCCCCCCTTTTTGTGCCTCGTGAATGTAGCATCTCATCCTTCTGAATAGGCCTGTTATGCGAGTGGAAGGAATGCCACATCCTACCGAAGGTATTTATTTGGTGGAAGCTAAGTCTCCCGCCCCTCTGATCACCTGCCCGCCCCCCTGCCCCCCCCCCCGCCACCCTGTTTTCTTCCTCAGGGGTCACCATGTGGCCAATTGTGTACCTTTCCAGACATACACTGTGCATTTGTGTAAATGCACGTTCATACGTAACTAAGTACATTTTTATTGTGGTAAAATATACTAAACAAAATTTACCATTTCGACCATTTCTAAGTGCAGTTCAGTGGCATCGAGGGCATTCACACTGCCCTGCGACCATCACCACCATCCATCCCCAGAGCTATTCCATCTTCCCAAGCGGAAACTCTGTCCCCATGAAGCACGAACCCCTGTTCCCCACCCCCAGCCCCCGGCACCCACCATTCCGCTGTCTCTATGGACTCCATGACTCTAGGGACCTCATGCAGGTGGAATCACGCAGGATTGTCTTTGCACCGGGCTTACTTCCCTCAGCATCAAGGTCTCAGGGTTCACCCACGCTGTAGGCTGGGTCAGAACGTCTTCTTTTTTCAGCTGAACAATAGTCCATCGCATGGATTTACCACGTTTTAAAAATCTATTCCTCTGCCGATGGCCTTTTGGGTTGTTTCCACCTTTATAGACTTTTGTTTTTTTATCATCCCTGAAGGATATTTTCCCACTGATTTTTAGAGAGTGGAAGGGAGGGGGAGAGACAGAGAGAGAACACTGATGTGAGAGAGACACATTGATTGGTTGCCTTCCACACTTGGGGCGAGCCTGCAACTGAGGTACATGCCCTTGACTGGAATCGAACCCTGGACCCTCAGTCCGCGGGCCAATGCTCTATCCACTGGGCCAAACTGGCTAGGGCTATATCCTTTTTAATTAAGAGAGAGAGAGAGAGAGAGAGAGAGAGAGAGAGAGAGAGAGAGAGAGAATTTAAGCAAAAGGAGAAGGAAGTCTGGGGGAAGAGGACTTGTTCTGGGAGCTTTCCGAGAATTGCAGCAAGCACAGGCTGGTCCTGCCGGATGGAGCACGCGCAGGCGAAAACATCCCCTTCACTGGCCCCTGCTGGTGCTTCCCCGCCTTCGCCTTCGCCTTCGCCGAGAGGAACTCCCCTTTCCTTTCTTTGAAAGCTGCCCCTGCATCCTGCCTGGGAGCTCAGGGCACCCCAACGCTGTGCCTGCCTCTTGTCCAGCCCCAGGGAGGCTAAGGGCCCTGGGAGCGGAGGTCGGCTGGCTATATGCATGGCTCACCCAGGGGAAGGGGCGATGGCGGCAGAGGCTGAGTCAGCAGGAAGGGCCTAGGGCCCCGGCAGGCAGTCACTGGGAATACAGGCGCTCTCTGGGGGGGAAGCCCCTGAGCCTACCCCATGGAGGGCCTCAGCCCTGGAGGGCCCCGTCTAAGAAAACCCCCATTTCAGATGAAGAGCCACTAGCTGCATTTGCACTCCTCCCAACACAGCCCACTCTTCAAAGGTGGCTTCCACGTTCAAACATGTTTCCTCTTCTCTCCCCACGTTTTCATTAGAGAGCATTTTATTTTATTTATTTATTTTTTAAAGTATATTTTATTGATTTTTTTTTTACAGAGAGGAAGGGAGAGGGATAGAGAGTTAGAAACATCGATCAGCTGCCTCCTGCACACCTCCCACTGGGGATGTGCCTGCAACCAAGGTACATGCCCTTGACCAGAATCGAACCTGGGACCTTTCAGTCCGCAGGCCGACGCTCTATCCACTGAGCCAAACCGGTCAGGGCTAGGGAGCGTTTTAAAACCAAATTTGTTGGAGTAGTTGAATGATCGCAGCAACCCCCTGCCTGCAGCACTGTTAGCATCTTTCATATCTGTTTTGTCTCTCCCTTTCTCTCTATGGGATATTAACATACCTACACACACATGCACACACATGTGCATATATACGTACATGCATGTATGTTCACATATATGCGTGCATGTACACATGATGTGCCCACAGGTATACACGTGCACATGTTATACAATATGCATGCACATGTGCATATATTTATGTACATATATACACAAATAAACCTACACATTCCTCTACACGTACACCTTTCCTCTGAACATGAACTCTTTGAAGATAAGGGCATCGTGACCTTCATCCTGAAATACATTAGCATCTCTTAGGAACAAGGACATTCTCCTACATACTTTCTAAGTCTTTTTTTAAAAAAATATTTTTATTGATTTCAGAGAGGATCGGAGAGGAGAAAGAGACAGAAACATCAATAACGAGAGAGAATTATCCATCGGCTGCCTCCCGCACGCCCCACACTGGGGATCAAGCCCACAACCCAGGTATATGCCCTGACTGGGAGTTGAACTGTGACCTCCTGGTTCATAGGTCGATGCTCAACCACTGAGCCACACCAAGTCAGGCTTAACATTTGAATAGAGTGTGTTCGCTACCATGTGGAAAGGCTTTGGGGCTGTGCATATGAGAGTGCTGAGCTAAAGCCTTGACATTTCCCCCGAGAGGAACTCTGGTTCTGCTTTAGAAGTTTCATGTAAGTTAAAATCTTCATCAAATGTCACTGTGAGGGAAGCAACCACACAGGGCACCACATAGATGGGCCAGTGACCAGTTTATATATTTAGAAACTCCTCCTCCCAGGTGTTTACACCGGGAGCCTCGCCTGTCCTGCTGGATTGTACAGGACCCAGTTCCCTGAACCTCGGCCAGACCTCAATATCTCAGAGTAATTAACGACGGCCTCTAGGGCAAGTCCAGGTGCCCGGGTTATGACAAATGCATTGTCACGGAGGAAAACAAAGATAGCCGACCACCTTTAAAAATGCCCTAACCACTGCCTCTCAATATAGAAAGACCTCGTTTGTCACGCAGCAAATCCCACCCCTGCCCCCTGAAATTCCCCCGGTTTCATTCATTATAAGGGGATTTAAAAGACAAAGAAGTGAAGTGCACTTTACATCGGCACTCAGCTTCCCTGTGAAATACTCAGCATCTTAAATATGACCTCCGCGTTCTTCTTCCTTCTTCTCGTACCTTGGACACTGGCTTCGGAGTCTGTGGCACGAGTGGAAGTGGAGGAAAAGCAGCCCGTTCGGAACTATGCTGTGAGCGGCTGCTTTCATGTCGCACAGCAGTAAGAATCCGCGTGTGTCCGTGGGGACTTCCCGCAACCGCCCTTACAGAGGCCCCGCCACAGGTCTCCTGCCTTTTCCCTTTTCCGGTGTGTGAGGCCTAGGGGAAGCCCTGGCGTCCTGCTCGAGCCCTAAGCCCTCTCTGTATCCTGGCCATCCTCCCACGGGCTGCTCTACCGGGGAGATGGCGCTGCCGTGAGCACCAGGGTGGTGGCGTCCAAATTCCTCCTGCAGTTGCTGACCTGGTTGCTTTTCGTCCTTTTCCCGGTAGAGCTGTCACCGGCTTCGGTGTCCACGCAGCCTGGAGGCTGGGTCCTGCCGTTGCATCGCCCACGTGATCCTGGTTTTGTTTGCTTGTCTTGATTCTGCTGGTGAGCTCCTCCGTCCTTCCCCAGCAGGACACAGGCGACACAGGTGCCCCCTGGATGAGTCCCCTGGAAGTCCTCCTCAGCCACTAGAGACCCGGAGGGCCTCGCCCCGCACACACAGCTTCCGCACATCATGGCATCTGTGGCTTGTGAAAGGCAAGCATTTTCTCCTCCGGACACTCGTCTTCGAAAATCAGCCATTTCTTGTGCCACGTGCACGCCGACAATCGTCCCTCCTCCTCCACGGCCTCGGCTGGGAAGTGTGTCTCCTGCGGGTCTGCAGCCGCTGCCGCTGCCCGGGAAGGTTTAGATGTCACTTTCCCTCCGGAGGTTTCCGTGTCCTCCTCCCCCCGACCCCTTTACGACATCACTCACCGGAGTGGTACGTTGGTTATCGTGGGACACGGCACAGCACAGTCCCTTGAGGTCCATCACCTACGTTGGGGTCACTCCTGCTGTTGTACATTCTGTCGGTTTGGACAAAAGCATAACGGCGTGTCTCTGCACGATGGTTTTTCACGGAGTAGTTTCACTGCCTTAAAAAGCCTCTGTGCTCCTCCCGTCCATCCCTCTCTCCACCCCGAATCCCTGGCCACCAGCTTTGTACTGTTTCCATAGTTTCATCTTTCCCGGAATGTCCCATAGTTGGCACCCCGCCATATGCAGCCTCTTCATAGTACCCTCAGTACTATGCAGCTGTGGTCCCCTCCCTGTGTTCTCATGGCTTGATCCTCATTTCTTTTCAGCATTAAGTACTAATTCCATTATCTGGGTGCGCCACGGTGTCCCGATCCATTCACCTACCGAAGGACGCTTCTAAGTTTTGACAATTGTGACTAAAACTGCCATCATGTAGGTTTTCGGGTGGACATACGTTTTCAACTCCTCTGGGTAAATGCCAGGGGCCGTGATCTCCGGATGGCACGGTAAGAGAACGTTTCCTTTTGTAAGAAGCCACCACACGTCCGAAGTGGCTGCGCCATTCGCCTGCCCCCAGCAGTGGAGGAGGCCCCCTACGGCCCCACATCCTCACCAGCTTTTGGTGTTGTCCGTGTTCCAGATCGTGGCCGTTCTGATAGGTGTGCGGTGGGACCTCGCTGTTTTTGATTTGCCTTTCCCCGATGACATGGGATGTGGAGCATCTTTTCATTTGCTTTTGTTTTATTTTTTATTGGTAAAATAGACATAACATCCGGTGTACCATTTTAACCATTTTTAGGTGTATAATTCTGTGGCATTAAATACACTCATATTCTTGTGCAACCATCACCATCATCCATCTCCAAAACTTGTTTGTCTTCCTGAGCTGAAACCCTGTATCCATCAAATAATAACTCCTCATCCCCTCCTCCCTCCAGCCCCTGGCAATCACCATTCTGCCTCTATGAACTGATGACTCCAGGGGCCTCTCGGATGTGGGCTCATAGGGAGTCTGTCGGCTGAGACGGGCTTCAGGTAACACCACGGACAAGAGGTTTTCCCAGGTGGTGCTGTGCGCTTCCGATGCAACCCATCAGGAGGCCTGCCCGCCTCTCCCCTTAGCTGCTCCCCACCCACTCTGCCCCAGCTGCTCAGCCTCCCACCTGCCAGGGTCTTTGCATGCACCCTTTGCCCACCCCCCACAAGGGGACAGAATCCTTCAGTGTCACCCCCTTGTAGATGCTTCTCTGCGTACCCCTGCCTCTTCCCCATCGTCACCTTCTCTGTTTCATTTTCTTCACGACGCTCATGGCAAACGGACGTGACCATGTTTGGTAGCTGTTTGCCTGTTTGTCCTCTGTCTCCAAGGTAAACGCCATGGAGCAGGGACCTGTTCCCCAGGTCCTGGCAGCACACTGCTGTCTCTGGCACCCCATCTCCTCTCTGCATCTGACCCTCGGTGACTCCAGGATGGCAAGCAGATCAGCCAGGAACTCTCTCTACTTGACTGGCCTCACACACACTGCGAAGCCCTTTTGAAATGCAAGGTCACAGAGTCACAGGTTTCGGGAATTAGGAAGTGGGCAGAGGGTTTTTTTTTTTGGGGGGGGGGCATTTTTCTGTCTGTGAGAGGACTCCGTAAATACTTGTGGAATGAATGGTAAATGAACTAGCGGCTCCCTTTACGAATGGAGTGCTGAGTTCTGAATCCCAGACCTGGCTTAGCCACTGCCTGGCTGCGAGGCCTTGGGCCAGTCCTGTTTCTCTGAGCTACTTCCTGCTTCATTAGCTGTCCCCCGAGCAGGCATGGTGTACCCCACTCTTGGTAGACACAGAGGATGCCGAGACAAGGAACAGGAGAGCCCTGTCTTCCGAGAGGTTGGCTTCTGGGGAGGGGCCTGGGATGAGAAAACCTGACAGTCTTCTGAGGCCCACATGTAGGCCATCCCAGAGAACTGTCAAGTCAGAGTGGGTGGGCCTACCTCACAGGGGACATTTCAAAGGGCTCTTGACACATGAGTAGGAGTTTATGCGGTAGAGAAGTGGAAAGGGCATTGACGGCCTGGGACAGGCCACTGACCTCTTTGAGGAACTGGGAAGAGTATGGCTGGAGCCCAGTGGGGGCGGAAACATGTCTGGAAACGAGGCCTTGAAGGCCACGGTCAGGAGCTTTGCCTCTGTCCTCAGCTCAGGGGACCACAGCAGGTCTTAAAGCACAAGAGACATGTGCAGCTTGGCATCTGGGCCACACCAGGTAGAGAGGGGGTTGAGGGCCTAGGGTCCGAGCCTGAGATGGAGGTGGCCTGGACTGGGCAGGGACAGTGGGGATGGAGAGAAGAGGACAGCCCAGATGGGGTGGCTCAGTAGTTGAGCACCGACCTGTGAACCAGGAGGTCACGGTTTGATTCCTGGTCAGGGCACATGCTCGGGTTTCGGGCTCGATTCCAAGTATGGGGTGTGCAGGAGGCAGCCAATCAGTGATTCTCTCTCATCATTAATGTTTCTGTGTCTCTCTCCCTCCCTCTCCCTTCCTCTCTGAAATCAATACACACACACGCACACACACATGCACACACACGTGTATATATATTTAAAGAGAGAGAGAGGACAGATCTGAGATTTAGGAAGTGGGAAGTGGCGGGTGAGGAAGAGCTCAGAGGCGGCTGCAGGGGAGACGGGTGAGATGGAAATGTGTGTGGGAGCTCCTTGCACCTGTTGAGCGGCCCATGAGCTGGCCCAGGCGGGGACTTTGTGAGAACCCCGAGAAGAGGCTGACTCGCAGGCCTCTCGCCTGGAAGAGAGATGGGTCCTGAGCGCCAAGGGCACAAGATGGCCTCGGTCCCGCTGAGGGCTGAGGCCGTTGAGCGCCCGTCCACGTCCTCGCATCATTTACCAACAAACGCCCAAGCTCCCAGGAGGGGCTGTGGCACCATCTCCCCATTTCCAGAGACACGTGGGGACATGGGCAAGGACACACACGATAGACCTCAGGGTCACAGGCCTCCAAGGGCCCCGGCTCACGGGGGATTTTGCAAGTCTCTGGAGGCCCAGAGGGTGGAGGTGGGGGTCCCCTCTGACGGTTTCCAGCCGCAGAAAATTTCCTCCAATCAGGAGGAAGCGGGAGTTCTCCTTTCAGAACGTGGATGGTAATCCTCTTTGCTCACCGGTGACTAAGAGTGGCTGAGGCTTGTGGGTGTAGCCAGCGCTTAAATAGCAGACCTGGTTGTCTTCCGGCGAAAGCAGACACCTGGCTGGGACACCGGACAGGAGCATGGCCGGCCTGCAGACCCCGCTCCTGGCTGCCCTCCTGCTCCTCGCTCTGGCTCCTCAAGCAACTGAAGCAGGTGAGGCTGCGGAGAGGGAGGGCTCCCTGCAGAAGCCCGAGTCGCACCCTGGGCATCTTCCTCGTGGAGTGGAAAGACACCCCAGTCTGCCGCTGGCTCTTGAACTCGTCCCATTGCTTCTCTGGGCCTCCACTTACACATATGTTAAATGGGTAGTCTTGAAGGCTTGAGTGTAGAATTGGTCTCAGTCAGGTTGGGGGCGTGTGGTAGGCATGGCCCGGGGTCCTCTACTCCAGAGAACTGGAGCACTGGGTGCTGCTGAAGAGGGACACGCCTGGGGTGGAGGACAGGAGCTGGGGCCTGGGATATTCCCATGGAACGGTAGCTGGCCCTGCCGTCCACCTCTCCATTTTTGCTCCAGCACCTGCCCTGGGATCCTGATTTCTTTTTAATTTTTTTAAAATTTATTTCAGAGAGAATGGGAGAGGTAGAGGGAGAGGGAAAGGAAGAGGGAGAGGGAGAGGGATATAGAAACATCAATGATGAGAGAGAATCATAGATCGGCTGCCTCCTACACGCCCCACACTGGGGATGGAACCCCCCAACTGGGGCGTGTGCCCTGACTGGGAATGGAACTGTGACCTCCTGGTTCATAGGTCGACGCTCAACCACTGAGCCACGCCTGGGATCCTGTTTTTCCCCGTCAATGTACATGCTTCTGCCCTGTGTTGGGAGGGGAAGGAGCACTGGACGGGAGTCGGGCAGCGAGGAACCTGCTCAGGGTCGGGGTTCCTGTGTGCGTTCCCTGCCTTAGGGGCCCCCAGAGCCAGCGCTGTTATTACCCCCTCGGTCAGAGGAGGAAGTTGGGCCTCAGAGACGTTAAATGACTTCCGTCGGGGGCCAGGTGACTCAGGGCAGAGTGGGCCTCGAACCCTTGTCCTGGCTCTCCAAGGTCTTGCTGTGTGACTGGGGCAAGTCCTCCCCCTCTCTGGACACAGCCTCTCCGCGGGCTCCATGGTGGGAGGTGGGGAGTTAGCGTGGCTGTGCACTGAGCGGCTCCTGCATTCCCTGCGGTCCGCACTGCCCGCCTGGTTCAGCAGAGCTGGTGGAGCAGCAACCCACGGCTCCCGGGTGATGCTGACGCCCACGGGGACCTCGCCCTGAAGAGCAAGGCCCCTGTCCAGAGGCTCTGGGTTCCGCCTGGAAGCTTGGGCATCGCGGATGCGTCCTGTTCTGCATCCCTCGCCCTTGACCTGACTCGCCCGGAGTAATGACGTTGGGCCTTTCGTGGCTTCTCAGAGGCCCAAGGTCAGGGACACCGAGGGCCCAGAGTCCTCTGGACCCCGACCTTCCACATGCGAACAGAGGCTGGGTCAGAGGCTGGGGCGGGGAGACTTCCCTGTGCCCGGCCTGTGTCGCTCTGAGCGCCCCTCTCCCCCAGGCCCTTACGGAGCCAACGTGGAGGACAGCGTCTGCTGCCGGGACTACATCCGCCACCCGCTGCCCCAGCGCCTGGTGAAGGATTACTACTGGACCTCGAGCTCGTGCCGGAGGCCTGGCGTCGTGTGAGTGGGGCGCTGGGGAGGCAGGGAGCCCGGGGGATGTGGCCCAGGGGGGCCCGGGGGCAGGTGCGTGGGGAATGGGCATTTGTAGACGGGCTGGAGTAGATGGCTCAGCCCAGGCTTGGGGTGCCAAGAAAGGAAGTCATGCGGTCATTCAAGAAATATGATGGGCTCCCTGCTATGTGCCAGGCAGCGTGCCAGGCTCTGAGGATGCAGAGCTGAGTGAGCAGGTGCCCCCACCCTGCGGGCATGGCGGTGCAGGCAGTATAGGAGCTACAGGACATGGGGTACAGGGTAGCTGGTGGGTGGAGCCAATGAGAATGCTCTTATCAGAAGCATCTCCGACCCTCCCAAGGCAGCCGGTCTTCCCAGGAGAACAGTGTGAAGCGCTCACACTTAGGGGTGTTGGGTCTGGGGCCAGGCACTCTTCTGAGCATGACTGAAGGGAGTCCCTGACCCTCACAACTACCCTGCGAGGAGTGCGATTACCCCCACTTTACAGATGGAGAAACAGGCTCAGGGAGGGGAGCGACTTGCTCACCGTGGCCCAGGCTGAACCAAGATCCCTGGGTCCTTGTTCATCCTGAGCCTCGCTTTCCGCATCAGGATCCCCCAATGACCACCTTCATTTATTTATCTATTTTTTAAAATATATTTTATTGATTTTTTTTACAGAGAGGAAGGGAGAGGGATAGACAGCTAGAAACATCGATGAGAGAGAAACATCGATCAGCTGCCTCCTGCACACCCCCCACTGGGGATGTGACCGCAACCAAGGTCCATGCCCTTGACCAGAATCGAACCCGGGACCCTTGAGTCTGCAGGTCGACGCTCTGTCCACTGAGCCAAACCAGTTCGGGCTACCTTCATTTATTTTTATCACATTTGTAGAGAGTGCTTGCTGAGTGCTAGGCACTGTTATACACACTTTATAAAGAGTAGCTCATTTAATCCTTGAAACGACCTTATGTGGGAGGTGCTGTCATGATCCCCTTTTTACAGGAGGGAAAGGGGCACAGAGAGGTTACTGGGCCCCTTGAGCACCCCAGGGTGCAGTCACGGTAAGTGCAAAGTGTAATGCTGGCGTATACTAGATGCTCAATAAAAGGCAGCATGTGCATGGTCATTGGACCTCGAGATGGAAGAATGCAGCTTGACAGATGGGGAGATGGGGGGGCTAAACCTTGCCCTGCGTCCCACGGGAGGCGAGGCTGGCTGCCCACAGGGCCAAGACCACCATCATAGCCTTCTTCGTTCTTCCCGCTCATTGGTGGTCTGTGGGATGGGGCAGGGCAGGGAAGTAGGGAAGCTAGGAACTCTCTGGCCCCACGGACAGGCTCCTTTTTTTTTTTTTTTATTAAGTCATATTTTAATTCTATTAGAATCAAGTTATTGGCAACTTGAGAGCAAATAAGCTAAAAATGAGAAAGTGGGTGTCTGAGGTAAAAGAATATGAAAATCAATCCCAGACATATGATTTACCTACATCACTTTATTTTATTTATCTGTTCATTTATTTATATTTAAATTATTTATTGTTTAAAATATTACATAAGTCTCCTTTCCCCACATTGACCTTCTTGGAAGGCAGGCAGGGAGTCCTGGGCTTGGGGATGTCCTACCAACAGTGGTGGGGGCAGAATGCCCCCAGGGCCCAGCGTGGTGTTTGCCATGGCTGGGCGAGGGTGGGAGACTTTGCCTGCAATTGCTGTGTGATGCTGGGCCAGTGTCCACCTCTCTGTGCTTTGGGCCTCTCAGAGGGGCCTGGGTGGGGTCACTCACCAGAGACACTGCCCCTAGTATCCAGCTCATGGCCAGCATGGTGAGGCCGAGCTTACCAGCTCCGGCACTCGGGCAAGTTGCTTTGCCTCGCTCCCCTCAGCTAGGAAGTGGCTAGAATAACCTGACTTCATAGGATTGCTGTAAGGATGCATTAAGAAAATTAATGTTAAGAATGCAGGCCAGCCCTAGCCAGTTTGGCCCATTGGATAGAGAGTTGGCCTGTGGACTGAAGGGCCCTGTGTTTGATTCCAGTCAAGGGCACATGCCCGGGTTGCAGGCTTGATCCCCAGTAGGGGGCGTGCAGGAGGCAGCCGATCAATGATTCTTTCTCATCGTTGATATTTCTCCCTCTCCCATCCTCTCCAAAATCAATAAAAATGTATTTTAAACAAAGAATTCAGGCCAGCTCTTGGCACAGTTATATAGGACCTGCCAGCTGCTATGGGACTAGTTTATAGTAACTCACCAAATCTCATCAGAATCCTCTGAGGTTGACCATGGTAATATCCCTATTTTACAGACGTGGAAACTGAGGCTCAGAGGAGTTAAAGGACCTGTTAACCAAGTCACAGGGCTAGGATTTTAACCCAGATGAGTTGGCTCCAAAGTTCACGCTCTTGGCCCCTGCCCCATACTCTCTCTCCCAAGGCAATGTTTGCAATGACCATGAGACTCTCAGGCACTCGGTTCCCTGGCCCGACCAGGCACTCAAGGCTGAGGCTGAGGGACTACCTGGGAAGTTCTGATGCTCACCTCCCCCCATCTCTTTAAGAAATGTGTTTGCATACAGCAGGCGGCTCATAAATGCTAAGGCACTCTACCTAGAAGGCATCTCTACATACAGTAGGTGACTCATAAGTGCCAAGCTTTTCAGGTAGGATGTGGCGTCCTCCCTGCATGTCTCATTGTCCCCCTGGCATGTCCTTCTTCCAGCTTGCTAACCATCAAGAACCGGGAGATCTGCGCTGACCCCAGGGTAGGCTGGGTGAAGAAGATGCTCCAGAAGCTGGACCAGTGAGGAAGGGTCCTGCCCTGGCGACCGTGGCCTTGGCTCCTCCGGGAAGGCTCACGGAGCCCTACCTTCCTGCCATGACAGCTGCTCCCCAGCCAGTGACTCTGTAACCTCCGATCTCCATCCCTACTCTCATCTCCCTTCTCACCCCTCGAACCCAGCCTATGCCCCACTGTAGCCAGTGGGTCCACAATTCTGGTCAATCGCTCCCTTGCTCAAAACTCTCCCATGGCTCCTCGTTGCCCTAGACTGAGGTCAGAGGACCTGGTGCCACGCTCAGGCCCTCTGGATCTGGGTCGCATCTCTGTCTCCAGCCCCATCTCATGTCCCTTCATGCATGTTGGATCCCAAACCCACGCCAGTGATAGTCCTACTTCCGGGCCTTTGCCTGTGCTGCCCGACACCCAGGATGCCTCCCCGTCCCTGCACAGCCCCTCCAGGCCTCCAAGGCTCAGGCAAGGCAGCCAGTGATTGAGTTGCATCTTTTATCATTATTTTTCCTTTGATGCTTAGGTTGGCAGAGTCCGTGTCTGTCACTTCCTACCGAAGAGTCCTAAGTGACTCACGATGTCTAAGGAGTTGATTTCATATTTGAGACTTCCACCGGCCCTTGCCCTCCTTAGCAGCCCTGGTTACCGTCTGGTCTGCCCAGAACCCTCGCACGCTGGACCACGGTCCATACCCGACCTACTTTGTCTCCTGGCCTCCAGGACAGAGCACAGGGCCTGGCTCAGAATCAGGGCCCAACAAGTGGCTGTAGACTGAATCCATAAAAGTAAGGCCTGTCTCCCACGCCCTCAAGGCCCACACACATCCATGCTGAGGCTACAGGTCATCCAGGGAGCTGGGTCCCTTGTAAAGCCTTTAATTTGCCCAGATTCGCCTTTCTTTCCCCATTTTACCTCTGTGCTGGGTCTCTCTACCCTTCCTAGTTCCCTCGGGTTTTTACTGCTCCTCCAACCTCCAAAACCCAGGCCTGACCTTTTCAGAGCCCCTGACTTTCACTTCCTGTTTCCCCAAATAGCTGATGGCCGAATTCACGCTACGGTGTGAATGACTACCCTTAGCTTGATATTTAACTGGAGTTAAATTTGTATGTGAAAAGAAGGCAGCCCAGTCAGTGTGGCTCAGTGGTTGAGCATTGACCTATGAATCAGGAGGTCACAGTTCAATTCCCGGTCAGGGCACATGCCCAGGAGGATATGGGCTCAATCCCCAGTAGGGGGCGTGCAGGAGGCAGCGGATCAAGATTCTCTCTCATCATTGATGTTTGTGTCTCTCTCCCTCTGCCTTCCTCTCTGAAATCAATAAAAAAAA
>PVJC01011519.1:0-41401 GCA_004026665.1 Murina feae | reverse complement strand
CACACACACACACACACACACACACACACAAAAGGCGCCTGGCAGACTGGGGCCATCATAGGACATCCACTGAGGGGTCCCAGACTGTGAGAGGGCACAGGCCGGGCTGAGGGACTCCCTCCACCCCGAGTGCACAAATTTTTGTGCACCGGGCCCCTAGTAATATAATAACTACATATGGTGCCAGGTGGGTACTGGAAATATCGAAGGGAACAAGTTGTAAAGTATATGATTATCTAACAACTATGCAGTACACCTGAAATTAATATAAAATATTGACTGTAAATTGTAATTGAAAAGTAAAATTTAAATTAAAAAAGTTACTAAAGTAAATGTCATAATAATAGGACTTTATATCTTTTTTGGCACATATTAATACTATTATCTATTTATCTAACTTTATTTATTAGAGGCCTGGTGCACAAATTCATGCATATTGAAAGGATATTAGAAGAAATATTTTAATATCGCTATTTGTCCTTTCTCTATAATAGAAGTGTCAACCAAATTCACGATTGACAATGACAGACGGAAACATATGCATGTGATTGGCACCAATGAGAGCTTTATATATATAGATAAACTTGCTTAATTAGACCTGCTTTCTGATGTAGCTAAACTTTTTCCAGCACAGTGAAGCACCCCAACTTCTCTTTCAGGTAATTGTCAGCAACACAGCAGTAAATATCAACACAAAGCAGGGATTGTAGATCACGCAGGGAGAACAAAGGGTAAAATATTTAACTTGCACAGCAGTGTTTGACTGTATTCTGCACAGTGAGAAAACCTGGTCATTTTCAAGGTCCACAATTTCTTCTTTTCAGTCAGGTCATGTTTCTAAGCTTGCTAAATCTCTGTTTTCCAGCTAATGAAAAGAAAATAGGATTTTACCAAGTCTACTATATATCTACACCAGGACTTCTGTGGGGATTGAATGAGATGAGGCACGGGAAAATGCTTCACATACATTTGGTTATAGTGTAAAGTGTTTGCACCTAGCTATAAAGCAAGTCATGATCCTGGGCTGAAGATACCGTAAGGAGGCTAGTGGTCGCTAGGAAGAGGAAGTTGTGTGTTGCTACCTGACATTATTACCTGGCACCGACAGTCATCGTTTCTGGGCTGGGCTGTGGACCACATTTTGCGCCATGGGGTCTCGGCAGCGTCAGCTGCGATTTGGTGGGCTGTCATTCCAGAGGGGTGGCAGGGTCTGTGTCCCACTTAGGGGAAGCCAAGTGTTGCTTTGTGGGTGCCAGGTCTGCAGTGCCGCTTCTCTATAAATGGCCAGTGCTCATCACGGCAGCTCCTGTATTGAGTGCCTGCCTCTAGGTGGTCAGTGTGCACCATAGCGACCAGTCAGACAGTTGGACACTTAACATATTAGCCTTTTATAATAGAGATTATTTTTAAGTTCTCGACCAAGGACATTCTTAGAGAGAGGATGGGAGAGAGAAAGAAACATCTACTGGTTGTGTTCACTACACTCCCTGACTGGCGATCGAACCCACAACCTATGTATGAGCTTTCAGGGGGAATGGTAACACTTAGAGACAATATGATTCAGCTATGAGAAAGAAGGAAATTCTACCTTTTTTGACAACATGAATAGATCTTGAAAGCATCACGCTAAGAGAGAGCAATCAGATAGAAAGACAAGTATTATATGATATAATTTATATGTAAAATATTAAAAGGTCAATATTGTAAAAACAGAAAATAGAATAGTGGTTATCCAGGGCTGGAGCATGAAAGAATTGGGGAATTTTGTTTTTGCCTCTAGTAGGTACATAAGTTCTGGAAATATATATATATATATACTAGCGGCCCGGTGCACAAAAATTTGTGCACTGGGGCAGGGGGGGGGGGTGTTTCCTCAACCCGGCCTGTGCCCTCTCACAGTTTGGGACCTCTCTGGGGATGTCCACCTGCTGGTGTGCCTGGCCAGCCTGGGTGAGGGGCCAATGTCTGTCTGCAGGCTGGTCAAGCTCCCCAGTGGAGACCCTCACCCCAGGGGGTGTGGCAAGCCTGGATGAGGGGCTAAGGGCAGTTTTCAGGCTGGCCACAGCTCCCACTGACTCTCCGGGCCAAACGCCTGGGAAGCGATGGGGTGGCGCTGGCCACCCCATCGGCCTCTCAGGAGGGGGCCGCGGGGTCCCGCTGGCTCGTCCCCGCCTCCCGGAAGGCTTCTCCGCCTGGGAGCCTGATGGGGTGGCGCTGGCCACCCGATCGGCCTCCCAGGAGGGGGCTGTGGGGTCCCGCCAGCTCGTCCCCGCCCCCCGGGAAGACTTCTCCGCCTGGGAGGCCGATCAGGTGGCACTGGCCACCCCATCGGCCTCCCAGGAAGGGGCCGCAGGGTCACCAGCTGGTCCCCGCCCCCCTGGAAGGCTTCCGCCTGGGAAGGCATTGGCTGGCCCTGGGCGCCAGATGCCTTCCCAGGACGGAGGCTCCCAAGATGGCGGAGCCAGCAGCCCCAGAGAAGCGGCACACCGGAGCTGCGGCCTCCGCCATCTTGGCTAGGCTAATTTGCATACAGTCACTCTGATTGGCTGGTGGGCGTGGCTTAGGCCGTCACGAAGAAACGGTTAATTTTAATATTACACTTTTATTAGTTAAGATAGGCCTAAGCGACCTTTGACCAGTAGCTAAGATGCGCAATGACCACCAGGGGGCAGATGCTCAACACATAGGCATGTAACACAGAACAGACTGATGAATCTCAAGAGGGAAGAGGAGAAAGGAGCAGGGGAGGGGAAGAAGAGATTAACCAAAAATCTTATATGCATACTAGAAACCAGGGGCATGGATTCATGCACTGGTGGGGTCCCTTGGCCTGGCCTGTGGGGATTTGGCCGAAACTGGCAGTGTGACATCCCCTAAGGGGTCCCAGATTGCAAGAGGACACAGGCCAGGCCAAGGGACCCCACTGGTGCACAAATCTGTGCACCGAACCTCTAGTGTATTTAATAATTACATAATAATTATAGACAATGATAGTGTATTATAAGCTGTAAAGTTGCTAAAAGACAATACATACACACAAAAAAATAATTATGTGATGTAAGAGAGATGTTAGCTAACACTGTGGTGTTAATCATACTACAACATAAATAATTATTAAATCAATACACTGTATATACCTTATATTTACACAATGTTATGTCAATTATATCTCAATAGAAATAATTGCAAAAAGAGAAAGGATCAGGAATCAGGATACCTGTGGGCCTCTCAACAGCAGTTATAGAAGCTAGAAGTTCTAGACCAGCTCTGCAATACAATCATGAAGTACTCATTGCATTGTCAACAGCTATGGTAGGAGTTTAAGCTCTATGTAAGAATCTATTCTGGCCCAGCTGGAGTGGCTTTGTGACTGAGCATCGACCTATGAACCAGGAGGTCACAGTTCAATTCCTGGTCAGGGCACATGCCCAGGTTTCAGGCTCTGTCCCCAGTAACGGGCACGCGGGAGGCAGCCAATCAATGATTCTCTCTCATTGTTGATGTTTCTGTCATGCTCTCCCTTGAGAAATTGATTGAAATCAATTTTAATATACACAGACAGACTCTTCTGGAGGATTACATTGTCAGCTGCAATGAAAGGAAAATGTTATGGAATAGTCAGCTAGACCAAGGAGCTTGCACCAGAATGAAAATCTGTGCACTGCTTCCTTCATGGAAAAAGTTATTCTTTAGGGAAAAAACAAACAAAAAAACAGCTGAACTAAACACTAAGCTTCATTATGTATATGTGTGAAATTTAGATTTAGTTATCTTTATTGTGTAATAATTTAGAAACATAATAAGCAACTGTTAATGTGTGCTGAGTCATAATAGTTATTGAGGGGAAAGGTTTGTAAGAATGCTGGATTACAGAATGAAATCTCAGTGATTATGCAAGATAATAAACCAGTTTGGCCCCAACACTATAAAGATGTGAGCTGAACAGCCTGGCTTGTTTTAGTGTGATACCTTTGGTATTTTTAACGATCTTAGTATCTCCAACTAGAAAAAAATGCTTTTAAATATATTATTGCATCTTAATGATATTTTAAACCATTTTTTCATAATATTTATTTATTTTAAAAGATTAAAAGTCCTAGTAGTTACTGTTCTTATTGATGTACTTTCAAATATTGCCTGGAATTAATTCTTACCTTTGGATACCATGACTAAGGGTTATCATTTAAAATTCTTCTTGATTTTGCTTTCTGTGAATTAGGTCCCAAAATCAAAATAACAAAACTGACAAAAAGTCTTTAACACTTAAAATCTCTTTTAATTTCCTATTATGAAAACTGTTTTTTCCAAATTCATTTATATGAAAAATCAAAAATGTTATCTTCAGACTAGTTAAATGCAAATAAAATAAATATATTCATGTATACATGTTCAGTGATTATACACTTTAAGAAGAGGTAGACCCATGTTCATATACAAAAGCTAATACAATAACTGTTTTCAAATTGATTTTTGGTTCTAGGTATTAATATTCCTATCAATCAGGAATATTCCTATCAATCAGGAACAGCCACAGTACAGATGATGGTAGAAATTAAAGGGCCATACAGGTGTGTTCAAGTCCTCACTGTTCACACTATGTTCTAACTCCATGGGTAATCATGGATTGAATCCTTATAAGTTAATTATGCTCTATACATCAATAGAGGAGCCATTCCCTTCCATTCTAATAATTACAGTTAACATAGTAATTTTCCAGAGCTATTCAATCTTCTCAGTAATAGAATTATCTTCTATTGCTAGATAATCAGCTCTAAGAGCTCTTAGATTATCTATTTTTGAAGCATCGTTAGGAAAAGACTGCACTTGAACTCCCATAGAAATGAATGACCTTGCCATATTCTGTTAAGAACTAAAACAGCAATGAAACACCTTGTATCCATAGCACTCAATTACAGTGACACAACACATTATTCATCATCAAATTACTAGAAGACTGTTCCAACCAGAGACCTCAAACTGAGGATTCCTAGCAATTCTCCAGAAGATAATGTAAGAGAATGACACAGCTTCTCCCCAAGACCATCAAATCAAGCAGCACCATCAGGCTTCCATCAAGTACCCAGGGAACAAGATCTAAATAGCCAGAACCAAAGATTATCATGCTTTAATTTACATGTTCTTATTCTTTATTCCAAAACTCTTCTCTTTCTTCTCTGCTGGTTTAAATTTCTTACTTATTAACAGACACTTGTTATCTCTAACATACATACACATAATATTGTTCTTTGTATCCCCAAGTCACTCCCTGTATCAGTCCACTACCTGACTACAATTTCACCATGTTTTCACTAAAATATGTTGAGACTGTTAAAATTGTAGCCACTTTCTTTAGGTACAGCTCAGCTCACTCTAGTTTCTGGGCAATTATACTCAACTTCTAAGAAACTCTCTATAAACAGGAAACTAAAAATAGTAAACAAGACAGACAGGCCCTTTGATGTCAAATCTAAGAAATTATCTGTCTACTCCAAAACCTCGGCCCTTGGCTTTAGAAGTAGATTAAAACTCTGATCATAATCTTGTACCATCTGTCAGTGCTATAGTGCTCAAATGTGATTTCTAGAGTCTTAAAATGGACACAGCCACATTTGCTTCTAATGATTCAATAATTAACCTTACAACAACAAAAAGTATGCATAAAGAACTGACTTTAGTCCAACAATAGATGGGGTTCTCTGAATAGTCTTCTGGTCAATGGAATTCTGGCAATGGAGATCTGGATTTCACAGAACAATGGTCCTAAATGACTGAAACTGGCCAAAAAGAGGGACTGAGAAGGTGAAAATAAACCCCACTGATAATTAGATTGAGATATCTCTTAACAGATGAATGGCAGGCCAGGAGTAAGGCAATTAGAAAATAAAGTTTTGTTCAAGACCATAATACAGCTACAAAATGACTTAATGGTATGTTTTTGAATGAGTACTACATTCTTACCAAGAAGTCCCAGCTCTGCTGCACTCTTATTCTTAACAAAATGCTGACATACCCAACTATCAAACTGACTGCATTTATCAATGGTAGTATCCATTCCCAGACTACTTTCCTAGCCTTTCCTTAGAATCATTCAGTCCAAGCCAAAACCCTATGAATCCCTTGCCCATTTCCTCTTATTAAAGACACCTCACAGTGCGTAGATAGGAGTGTTCTCCCTTGTTACAGCGGGTTAATAAACTTTATTTGACTACTAGGGGCCCGGTGTACGAAATTCGTGCACTGGGGGTGGGGAGTGGGAGTTTCCTCAGTCCAGCCTGCCCCCTCTCACATATTGGGAGTCCTACTAATGGCTTAGGCCCGCTCCCTGCTCCCCTTGGGGAGTGGGCCTAAGCCATAGTCTGGCCTCCCTTTGTGGGAGGCGATCAGACTAATCATCAGGGGAAGCCACCAGCCCCATCACCACGCTGCTGCAGCCACTGCCAGTCACCACAACCACCAAGGTGTTTTCATCAACATGGACTCCAATCCCTTCACCATGAAAAAATGACAACTTTCTTTAGGCATTTTCAAGATGTGTCTTTCATAGGATATGACATTTGTCTTTCTTTTTTCTTTTATCCTCACCTGAGGATATGTTTCCATTGATTTTTAGAGAATGTGGAAGAGAAGGGAAAAACAGAGAAACATCAAAGTAAGAGGAACACTTTGGTTGCTTCCTGCATGAGCCCTGACCTGGGCCCCAGCCAGGGAGGAGCCTGCAACCTAGGTACATGCCCTTGGTCAGAACTGAACCCAGACCCTGCAGTCAGCAAGCTGAGGCATTATGCACTGAGCCAAACCAGCTAGGGCAGGATATGACATTTCTTAGCCCTCCAGCAGTGGACCTTCATTTTTTTCCTCCAGGAGTGTGGTGGAAAAACCCTAGATCGCCTTTTTGGATCCTTATTATCCAAGTTACTAAGAATATTACCAGTGGCATACAGGGAGCTTAGCCAATGAGCAGTAAGAAAAGATGTTTCCTTTGTAGTTCATACCGATCACTAGCTTCACCTCTGCCCCTTCAATTCCAGCTCCAACCTTGCCCAGGCCTGTAACCTCTGGCCGAGGATGCAGGCCTGGGCAGGGGACCCCCAGACTCCTACGATCACTGGCTCTGTCCCTGCCCAGGTCTGCATTCTCTGCCTGAAGCTGTAGGCCTGGGCAGAACACCCTCAAGCCCCTCCGATCATCACCTTCACAGAGCCCAGGCCTCTGCGATCACCGGCTCTGATCCTGCCCCCTGCCATTGCTGGCTCTGCCCTTGCCTCACTGTCAGCCTCTGGCCAAGGCTATAGGCCTGGGCAGGGGATCCCTAGCCTCTTCTGATGGCCTTTTCTGCCCCTCAGGCCTTCTGCCTCCCCCGCCACCTCCGTGGCTAACAGGCCTGACCACTTCAGTGGTAGGGCTGAGCCAGATTGGGTGCCACCACCTTGTGGCTATGGGGTCAGCCATCTTTGTGATGGGGTGATGGCTAATTTGCATATTACTCTTTTATTAGATAGGATAGGTGCATTCCTGGTGGCCTTTATTATTCATTATGCCCAACTATCTTATATGAAATTACAATGCATTAAAGCATACTGAAACATTTCTTTTCATTTAAATCTGGTAAATTCCGATAACAGAGCACATTCTAGCTAGCCATGCTATATTTTACTAAAAAAACATTTGTCCTATTAATATGTTCTACACTTTTGATCATCCTAACATATAAAACCCACTAGTTAACTTTTTGTTTAATGACATAAACTCTTTAACGATTTCTTGGCAATTTGGGGAGACTTTATGATATAAAGCAAAATTTAGCCACAAAGGTTTTTCTACTTTAAGAAAATTAATATATTTCACTCTTGCATTCTATTTTTATTGTTTCCAGTATCTCTTAAGACTAATATTTAATATCACATAATGGTTCTCATTTAAACTGATGAGGATAGCCTTCCTACATTGTTATTAAGAGTATAAATGGGTTCAACTATTTTATCTTTAGTTTTTAAAAATATATTTTAATTGATTTCAGAGAGGAAGGGAAAGGGAGATAGATAGAAACAATGAGATATAATCACTGATCGGCTGCCTCCTGCACGCCCCACATTGGGGATCAAACTCGCATCCCAGGCATGTGCCCTGATCTGGAATCAAACCATGACCTTCTGGTTCATAAGTCATTGCTCAACCACTGAGCCATGCCAGGCAGGCGAGTTCAACTACTTTAGAAAACAATCTGGAATAGTGACATTAAATATGTGTATTTCCTATACCTGCAATTTCTTTCCTGGTTATATACCATGGAAAAGGTTTCATATAGCTGCAAAAAGTGACATATTTGTGGAAGCAAATGGATAGAGGCATATTATGTGTGCATCACTGAGAATAGATAAGTAACATGTGGTATATGCATAAATTAAGAGTATGTGGTCAAAAGCAATGAACTGGGTCTATATCCGTGGTTCCAACCTTTTTTGGGCCATGCCCCACCTAAGAATCTCTAAAATCCTGACGCTGCCCCTGTGACATATAATTCTTATTATTCAAAAAGTGAACTCCTATTGATGTAGAGGAAGCCTAAAAGGCATGTTGGTCTAAACAAGCTTCCAAAGAACATGGCATCCATGAAAGAGAAAAATAAAGGAATGAAAGGACAGCTAAAGTACTGAGGAAGAAATCACTGAGAAATTGTTTAAATAATAATAATACGAAATGGTATGAAAAAATAGCAAATAAAGTTTCAAAAAATATAATAGAGAACTGAAATGCATAAATATGTCACAATATATACACTAGTAATAAAGGAATATGCAAATTGTCCAGGATGCCATAGCAGTAACAGTAATGACCAAACAGCAGGCTGCTTGGGGTGACCAGGCCAGCCAGGGGGGTTAGTGAGGGACAACCAAATAACTGAACAGCAGGTTGTGTGGGGCGACCAGGCCTGGGAGGGGAGGCAGTTGGGGGTGACCAGGCCGGCAGGGGTGGCAGTTAGGGGCGATCAGGCTGGTAGGCAGAGGTGGTTAGGGATGATCAGGCTGCATGGGGTGGGGGGGAGTTAGAGGAGATCAGGCAGGCAGGCAGGTGAGCAGTTAGGAGCTAGCGGTCCCAGATTATGAGAGGGATGTCCGACTGCCAGTTTAGGCCCAATCCCTGAGTTCAGACCTAAAGCAGCAACTGGACATTCCCCGAGGGGTCCCGGATGGGGGAGGGTGCAGGCTGGGCTGAGGGCCCCTCCCCCGTGCTAATTTTGTGTACGGGGTCTCTGTATATTTATACTATATATGAGGCCCCTAGAACCGTAAAAAATGCAAAAAAATCCAGTTAATAACTCATTCTCGAATTGTTCCCCCTAAAAATCAAACTGCCCCCTGTCGGGCTTGTACCCCACAATGGGAACCACTGGTCTATATATAGTTAAGCAGAAAGAGAAAATTTTTAAAAGGAATTAGATTTATACAACATAGAGGCCTGGTGCACAAAATTCATGCAAGGGAGGGCAGAGGGGAGTGTGGGGTCCCTCAGCCCACTTGCACCCTTGGGGGATGTTCAACTGCCAGTTTGGGCCCGATCCCCAGAATTGGGCCTAAACCGGCAGTCAGACATCCCTCTCACAATCTGGGATGCTGCATCCATCAGTGACCATATTTTTCATACAGGTGAAAGGCACCTTGCTATTATATGGGCAACTACATTTTTTTGCCCTGATTATATAAAAAGTACTACATAACATGATCCTTCTAAGGCAGTAGTGTCATTTTCCCCATCTTATGGGTGGAGAAACTGAAGCAGAGAGAAGTAATTGGCTTTGTCACACTATTGTAAGTATCAGAATCAGGGCTGACCACAAAATGTACAAGCCAGACTCCAAGCATGTCATCGCAGCATCATCCTATTTTTTCAGTGTTAGAGTAGCCTTGCCAGGTTTTAATTTTTAAATCTAAGAGACTTTTCCCAATATATAGAGTAGGGTCCCTAGGCCTAGCAGGAGATCAGGGTTGATCTGAGGGTCGATCCTCAGGTGGGGCAATCGGGAGGCCCCCTCTGGCACCTGCCTTGGCTGCTGGCCTGGTGCCACCTGCTGGCTGGCCCCACCCCCCAATCACTGCTGTTGGGAAGCTCCTGCATTGAGCATCTGCCCCCGGTGGTCAATGTGCGTCATAGCAACCGGTTGTACTGCTGTTCGGTTGATTTGCATATTAGAGTTTTATTATATAGGACTTCGCAATAAATAATGTTGTAAACAGATTTGCTGTCATCCAGGCTTTGTTGTTCCATTTCTAGCACAGGCAGAGTAGATTTAGCAAAATTCTTAAGAACCCTATGATTTTTTAAATGGCAAATGAGTAGCATAGGTTTCAACTTGAAGTCACCAGCTGCAATAGCTCCTACCAACATAATCAGCCTATCCTTCGATGCTTTGAAGTCAAACACTGACTTCTCTCTAGCTATGAAAGTCCTACTGGCAAATTCTTCTACATAAGACTGTTCTGTCTACATTAAAAAAAATCTATTAGTGTAGCCACCTTCATTAACTATCTTAGCTAGATCTTCTAGATTACTTGCTGCAACTTCTACATCAAGACTAGCTGCTTCACCTTGCAGGTTTATGTTATGAAGACTTTTCTTAAAACTAACGAACCAACTTCTGTTAGTTTCAACTTTTCTTCTGCAGTTTCCTCACTTCTCTCAGTCTTCACAGAATTGAAGACAGTTAGAATTTGGCTTTGGTTTAAAGGAATGTTGTGGCTGGTTTTATCTATTCAGACCACTAAAACTTGTTCCATATCAGCAATATGACACTTTCTTATCATTGGTGTGTTCACTGGAGCAGAACTTTTCATTTCCTTCAAGAACTTTTCCTTTGCGTTTACAACTTGGCTGTTTGGTGATTTCAGCCTATCCTGAAATGCCTTTCTCATTAAGCTTAATCATTTTTAGCTTTTAATTTAAAGTGAGGGACAAGATGCATGACTCTTCCTTTCAATTAAACACTTAAAAGCCATTGTAGGGTTATTAATTAGCCTAATTTCAACACTGTTGTGTCTACAGGAACAGGAAGGCCCAAGGAGAGGAAGAGAAATGGAACAGCCAGTTGGCAGAATAGTCAAAACACAAATAACACATATCTATTAAGTTTGTTTTGTATAAGTGTGGTTCATGGTGCCCCAAAAGAATTACAACAGTAACATCAAAGGTCACTGATTACAGATCACCGTTACAAATATAAGAATAATAAAAAAGTTTAAAATATTGCGAGAAATACCAAAGCATGACAGAGATACAAAAAGAGCAAATGCTGTTGGAACAATGGCATTGGTAGATGAGCTCAATATTGCGTTCCCACAAATCTTGAATCTGTAAAAGAACAGAAAACAAAAAAATCCCACAGGCCCAGTCGGTGTGGCTCAGTGGTTGAGCATCGACCTAAAAACTAGGAGTTCACAGTTCAATTCCCAGTCAAGTCACAAGATTCAGTTTTAGGCTCAATCCCCAGCCAGGGGCATGTAGGAGGGAGCCATTTGATGATTCTCTCTCATCATTGATGTTTCTCTCTCTGTGTCTCCTTCTCCCTTCCTCTCTCTGAAATCAATAAAAATATATTTTTTAAAGAAAACCACACAGTACCTGCGAAGGCTAATAAAGTGCCATAAAAACTAAGTATGCCTGTATTCTACGAACAAAAAAAAGGACCAAGAGACCTTAACACAAAAGACAATCTGAAGTTTCAAGTTTTATTTGTAGCATTCGCAGACTTATGATCTTTTAATTATATAAAAATCCAGCAACGTGAAAAAAAATTAAATTATGTATAAAAATCTATAATTCAAAGCCAAGAGAAAAAGCGCAACAATGATTATTAGAACTAAACTAATTCCAAAATATAAAGGTATTGGAAAAATTAATTTCTAAACAGCTCAGAAAAATGAGATACAAATTTAGATTCTCTATACCAAATCCTTAACATTTCCTACATATTACATAAGCTTTATTAGTAGTAATAAATTGACCTTTTAAAACTATAAAAAAATTAAATTCTTCTAAATTAAATTTGTTCCACAAGCCCTGGCCATTACAACTTAGTGATTAGAGTGTCAGCCTGTGCACCGAAAGGTCGCATGTTTAATTTCCAGTCAAGATCACATACCTGGGTTGCAGGTTCAATCCCCTGCCCCAAGTCAGGGTGCATGAGGGAGGCAACCAATTGATGTCTCTCTCAACTTTAATATTTCTCTTTCTCTCTCCCTCCCTCTCTCTCTTTCTTTCTCCCTCCCTTAGCTCTTTATAAAAATTGATGGAAAAATATCTTCTGGTGAGGATTAAAAACAAAAAAAGAAAAACTGTCCTACAAAACAATAGATTGTATTTTGTAAAACGATCTTTGTCATGTGACATTTCAGCTGCTACAATTATTGTAATTAAACACCTGTAAAACTGTTCTTGAATCATCTGGAGAAAAGATCTATTGTGAGAAAACAGTTACAATGAAAAGTAAATGTATTTTTAGGACTATAGAACAGGTACCACAATGCCAAATTTTCCCATATTCCACATCATTGACTAGCTGACGGCTCTATGGATAATTTTTGTCTTTACTCCTACTATTATAAAGTATCTCAAGATAAAAACACAACATACACCTTATAAGCCTGATATCTAAGAATGAGAATGCCTACATGAAGACCAACTCTATAATTATACATCTACCAGAGGCCCGGTGCATGGGATTCGTACACTGGTGGGGGGTGTGGCCTGCGGGGATCAGCCCACTGTGCGAGTGCCACTCATCCCGGTCAGCTAAGCACCTGTGAACCCACCTTCTGAGCAGCTGCTCCTGCTGCAGCAGCAGCTGCTCATTCCGGTCAGCCGAGCAGTGCTCCCAGTGTGGGAGCGCACAGACCCCCAGGGGGAAGCTCCTGTGTTGAGCCTCTGCCCTTGGTGGTCAGTGCATGTCATAGCAACTGATCGACGGGTCGTTCTGTTCATTACGCCATACGGTTGCTGAGCTTCTATTATATAGAATTTTGAATTGATAGCAGTGATGTAGATATGAAACAGACCTATAAAAAAACTACAAACAGGAAGAGAACCAAGATGGCGGCCTAGATAAACACTTGTACTTGCTGCCTCTCACAACCACATCAAAATTACAACTAAAATACCATAACAACTATCATCCAGAACCACAGAAAAATTGGCTGAGTGGAAGTTCTACTACCAGAAAGGTAAAGAAGAAAGCACACTGAAACTGGTAGGAGGTTTGGGAGGTGCAGAATGGGCTGGCACTCAAATGCACTGCTTTTTTAATCAGGAGGGAGATACAAGCTCCCACTTGCTCTGAATCCAGTTCTGGGCTAGACTCTGAGGGACCCAGACACATACAGGGAGAAACTGGACTGTCTGGCATCAGGGTAGGAAAGCGAGGGTGGCTTTCTTTCAGATGGAGGTGCTCACAGCAGTCACTGTTCCTGCGCTAGGATCTCTCAGGTGCAGGGCTGACTGTCAGTCATTGCTGTTTGCTCCGCCCTGGTGATGCCCTAAGACCCCACCCCTCCCAATTTATAACCCTAACCAAGCTGTGCACAGTGGCTTTTGCATTATGAATGGTCTGTCCTTTCTCAGCCTAAACCCGTAAAACAGGCAGCAGCTGGGTCAGGGAGCCCCAAAGCTATCAAAAGAAGGCCCAAGGCCAGCAGCAGGAGCCTGCCTTGCTTCACCTTGCCAGGCACTTCCAAATCTGATACAAAGAGGAGGACCTGCAGATCTCTCTGTAGCTCTTGCTGGATGGCCCAGGCAGTGGCTGACCTTGCACCTCCTTGGAGATCCAAGAGCCAGTGTACCCAGTGGTCAGTGTGAGACCAGACCAGATTATAACTCTTCACATCCATAAGTAACACACTCAAGGAGCAGACTCAGTGAGCACCAAAGTCCCACTGAAGCAAGTCCTGCCCCATAAGGGTGTTTTCTGCACAGCAGCTCTTCCATTGTAGACACAGCTAGTCATCACAACCAATTGGCCTAGAGGTCAATTCCTCCCAATGATACCAACAGCAATCAAGGCTTAACTACAATAAGACTGTACACACAGCCCACAAAGAGGTGCACCAAGGGCATCCACCTCAGGTGATTGGGGAGGCTGAGCCACTGGGCCCTATAGGACACCTAACACACAAGGCCACTCTATCAACTCAAGCAGACTTAGCAGCTACCCAATACATAGAAACAAACACAGGGGCAGCCAAAATGCAGAGACAAAGAAACATGTCACAAATGAAAGAAATGGAAGAAAGCAAACTACTGGATATAGAGTTCAAAACCACAGTTATGAGATTACTCAAGAATCTTCTAGAAACCTCCGAGGAACTTAGTGAGAATGTCAAAAAAATGTAAAAGACCAGTCAGAAATTAAGCATACACTGACTGAAATAAAGAATAATATACAGAGATTCAACAGTAGACTAGAGGATCCCAAGAATCAAGTCAAAGATTTGAAATACAAAGGAGCAAAGAATACCCAACTGTAAGAGCAAAAATAAAAAAGAACCCAAAAATATGAAGATAGTGTAAGGAGCCTCTGGGGCAACTTCAAGTGTACACCAACATCCGAATTATGAGGGTGCCAGAAGAAGAGAGAGAACAAGATATTGAAAACTTAATTGAAGAAATAATGACAGAAAACTTCCCCCACCTGGTGAAAGAAATAACCCTAACCAAGCTGTGCACAGTGGCTTTTGCATATGAATGGTCTGTCCTTTCTCAGCCTAAACCTGTAAAACAGGCAGCAGGAAGTGCAAAGAACCCCCCACAAGAGGAATCCAAATAGGACCACACCAAGACACATCATAATTAAAATGCCAAGGGTAAAAGACAATGAGAGAATCTTAAAAGCAGCAAGAGAAAAACAGTGACTTACAAGAGAATACCCATATGACTGTCAGCTGATTTCTCAACAGAAACTATGCAGGCCAGAAGAGAGTGACAAGAAATATTTAAAGTGATGAATATAGCAAGGACCTACAACTAAGATTACTCTACCCAGCAAAGCTATCATTTAGAATTGACGGTCAGATAAAGAGCTTCACACACAAGAAAAAGCTAAAGGAGTTCATCACTACAAACCAGTATTATATGAAATGCTGAAGGGAAGAGGAAGAAGAAGAAAAAGGTAAAGGTAAAAAATTATGAACAACAGAGTGACAACAAATACCCATCTATCAACAAGTGAATCTAAAAATAAAAATCAAATGAATAAAAAAATCTGATGAACAGAATAAACTGATGAATGAAATAGAATCAGGGGCATGGAAAGGGAGAGGACTGACCATTCTTGGGGGGAAACGGGATGTGAGGGGTGCGAGAAGAGATTGGATAAAGATCTTACACCTATGGAGGACAGTGGGTGAGGGGGGCTGAGGGCCTGGGGTGGGGTGGGAACAGGATGGAGGGGAGCTGTGGGGAGGGAGGGGAGAGGAACATCTGTAATAACCTGAACAATAAAGATTTTTTTTAAAAAGCGGAACCAAACTATAAAAAAAAAAAAAACGAACTACAAACAAGTAAGTTACTGCATCCTAGTCACCCAATTGTCCAAAACATATAACCCATAGCTGCAGAGTTAACTTGTATTCTAATGTTTGATTTCCTTAAGCTGAATTAAAAGCAAAGTATTTATACTGATGTTTAAAGAAACTTGAAAATGGTCTTTGGCTTGTATTGCCTAATCATTTTTCAAAATAAAACTATATTAAAAATACATGTAGGAAGTCTTAGATAAAAATAGTTCGTAAGACTTATCTCCAAAATAAAATGTGAAAGAAAAAATTAAATAGAAAAACTATCTGGTGAATAAGAGGTTAAAATGATGGACACCTGTGGTGGATTAGAAAATAGTAACTTTAAAAGCTCTGACATCTTTTCTCTGATCTTCAAATGCTAGACTTGCAAAAAAGGCTTCTAAATAGTCACATGACAGAAAGAACAAAACAGTCCACAGGGATAGACTATACTCCTTCTTTTTCATTCTTTTTCCTTTTTCGGTCTTCCAATTGGGTAATTTCCTCTATCCTGTCTTCCTAATTGCTAATCCATTCTTCTGCACCGTCTAATTTATTGTTTATTCACTCCAGTGTATTTTTCATTTTAGTTGTTATATTCTTCAGTTCTGAAAGGTCCTTTTTAAAAATAATCTTTACTTATCTGCAGAGTTTGATAAGCTTATCTTTATGACTATTATTTTGAACTATTCATCTAGTAAATAGCTTATTTCAGTTTCATTTAGTTCTTTTTATAGGGTTTTGTCTGGAAAAATATTCTTTTATTTCCTCATTTTACCTAATTTCTATGTATTAGGTAGGTCAGCTAACCTCTGGTTTTGAAAAAGTGAACTTATTTAGAAGGTGTCCTGTGGGGCCCAATGGTGGAACCCTCCTTGTCACCAGAGCCAGGTGCTCTAGAAATATTTCCTGGGTAGACCAGTGTGGCCTCCTGCTGTGGCTGAGCCACAACTTGTATAGCTGGCCCCGGCCTGCTGGCTATAAGGCCTGGCCAACACTGTTGCAGGCTCACTGGTATGCAGGGCAAGCCTTCAGCGTAGCCCAGCCACACTGTTATAGACATACTGCTGTGTGTGTCAATGCTGACTGAGGCTGCCCATTCGGTATGGCTGGGCAGGAGCCACTTTGGAGGGCTGCCAGCCTGGGTGGGTTCTCAGGGAAGTGCCAAGGTGGGGTGAACAGTGTTAGCAAAGTTAATGGAGGGTATCAGAAATTGTGCCTGCCAATGTCAGACAAGGCAAGTTAAAGAAGGTGGGGGACTGGGGGCACCTGCCAGCACTTCTGACTCAGGAGAAAGTTCCAACAGATCCCTATCCCTCCAACACACAACCTAAAATTAGTCAAAGTATCACCTTTCCATATGACCTAGGTGCTTTTCAAATTGCTGCTGCTGTGCCAGGTCTCAGGAAGAGGACAACCTGGATGTTTCCATAGCTCTTTAACTCTTCCAGAAGTAAGCCCCACTCGTTTGCAAAGCCAGATTTAATGGGGGGCTCCTCTTCCTGGTTCAAGTCCCCCAGCCTAGGGTTTGGATCCCTTGCTCTATGGGGATGACCTCTGTAGTTGATATTGAGTACAACAGATAAAGAGAGGGAAAAACCTAAAATCATTACACACACACACACACACACACACACACACACACACACACACACACACGCACGGGGGGGGGGGCGGTCCCTCAACCCGACCTGCACCCTCTCCAATATGGAGTTCTTGGGGACTCTCACAATCCAGGACTTCTGGTTTTTAACTGCTAACCTGCCTGCCTGCCCTAACCACTCTGCCTGCCTGCCTGCCTCATCCCTCTAACTGCCCTCCCCTGCCAGCCTGGTCACCCCTATTAACTTTCTTTTTTAATCTTATCACCTTCATGCACAATTGTATTTGACTTCCTTACTGGCTTCTTCCTCTCACACAATTTTTCTCCTTTATGTAACACTTTTCCTACTGACTCATCATTTGTAAACTTCTCTTTCCTCCTTATTTCCTACTTCTGTTCCATCATCATTCTTCCCATTTTTCTACTACCCTCCTTCCCTTCCCACATTCCTTCTTTCCTTTATCTTTACCCCTGCTCACCCTCCTCTTTTCCTTCCTTACCACCTTAATTTTTTTCTTCACATCCTCCCTCTGACCTGCTTTGCTCCCTCCCCCATTCCTTCCTTCTTCCCATTCTCCTTTCAAGCTCTACCAGCTCCCCCTTTATAACGTTTCTTCCCTCTCTCTTTTTCTCTCATCCTACCTTTGCCATACATTCTTCTCTACTTATTGCCACTGTTACTATCTACCTGCCAAATTATCCACTATCATTTATCTTTTTTTCTTTTCTGACTTCTACTTTTAAAATCTGTCCCCAGTAAACAACTATACTTGGTTTTCATTATAGGCCCTACAGTTCACTCATACATCCTCTTTTTTTTAACTCTGCTGTCCAATGACTCTTTTATAAAGTTCTTCCCTCCATCCTGTTCCACCCCTCTCCCACCTGGTTACTTCCCCCCAAACTCTCCCTGGCTGCTGCTCCCTCTGCCTGCCCCCTGCCCATCTCTCCCTCTCCTGGCTCCCGCGGGTTCACCCCAGCTCTGAATGAAGACAGGGGCCTCTCACAGGAGACCTTTGCCCCTGTGGCAGAGAAAATGGAGCCAGCCAGAGAATGGGCCCAGGAGGCATTGTGTGTGTGACAGAGGGAGCAGCCCTCCTTCCCTCATTAAAGCTTCCATGGAGAGGGAGCATTAACACCCAGCTCAGGGCTCAGGCCCAGCCAGGTGGCAGATGCCCATGCAGCCCCAAAACTGCAGCTGCAAAGCAGGAGTACCTCTACTTCTGGACTATCCACCCCTCTATTCGGGGACTCACCAATGGCACAGCTTCTGTCACACAGCTTCTGTAGCCTGGATCACAGACACACACGGAAGCTTATTGATCTATTTCCAGGTCTCAGCCTAGGGGGCTGGGGCTGGGTCACTTCCCCTGCCCCCGCGGCTGCCCTGCTGCCTGCCTGGAACCCATGGCCAGGGCACAGACACACACGGAGGCTATTCCTCCATGTGTGCGTGTGCCCCGGTGATTGGATCTATTTCCAGGCCTCAGCCTCGGGGGCCGGGGCTGGCTTGCTCCCCCAACCCCTGCAGCTGCCACCTGGAATCCACTCAGTCACAGGCCGGCTGGCTCCTCCCCACCACCCCCCCATGGTTGTGGCCATGGGCCAGGTCGCTCCTCCCTTCCCAGCTCCCCAAGGCAGAGGTCTTCCATCTGCCTTGCTGGACCCCAGTGCCATGTGCGGCTTCTCCAGGGCTATATGGCCTCCACCATCTTGGCTGGGCTAATTTGCATACAGTTGCTCTGACTGGCTGGTGGGCGTGGCTTAGGCATCCCGAAGGGATGGTTAATTTCAATATTATGCTTTTATTAGTTTATACACACACACACACACACACACACACATATATACTTTTTATTGATTTCAGAGAGGAAGGGAGAGGGAGAGAGATATAGAAACATCAATGATAAGAAGAAATCATTGACTGGCTGCCTCCTGCACACCCCCTACTGGGGAACAAGCCCTTACCCTGGCCATTCGCCCTTGACTGGAATCGAACCCAGGATCCTTCAGTCCACAAGCCAATGCTCTATCCACTGAGCCAAACCGGCAAGGACTAAAACCTGAAATCTTAATGACAATGAGGCACTGTGCCTGGAGAACTATAGAGATGGGCTTAAATCTTCATTTAACGGTTTTATGAGCTATTAAAACTTCCTTACAATTTAAATCATTGTGAGACAGAATTTTCTATTATTTGCAACCAAAACCATAATAATTCGTAAAACTAGTAACAGCAAATTTAATATTCAAATTATGAATCATAGCAGCATAAATACCAAGCTTTTTTTTTTAGGTAGAAAAAAAATGATCAAAAATGGAAGCACAATAATGCAAACACAGTACCTGCAAATGAATAGTTAATAGAACTAACCTCTGATTTCTTAACAGAATCAACAGAAAACAGAAGAGCAAGAATATCTTAAAATACTGAAAGAAAACAATTGCTAATCTAGAATTCTATACCCAGTGAAATATCAAGACTGATGGTGAAATAATGACATTTTCAGACAAATTAAAATAGAGTTTGTTAGCAACAGTTCCTCACTAAACAAAATACTAGAGTGTTTTTCAGACTGAAAATGATCCAAAATGGAAGCACAGTAATCCATGCAGGCCTAACAAATGGTAAAGGTGGTAGTTATTCTAAATGACCACTGAGTGTATACAGCAATGACAATATCTTATAGAGTCTAAACATACAGAATAAAGCTACAACACTGTCATGTTAAGTCAGGAATGATGCAGTAAATAAAGTGGAAATATTCTAATATTCTTGCATTATTGGAAAAGGGTACATTAGAAAAGGGTCCATGCACTAATTAATATTAGACACTGGTAAGTCAAAAATGCATGTTTTAATCTCTAGAATTACCATTAAAGAGATAGCAAGAGCATAGAACATCGACATTAATAAAAGGGAGTCTTTTTTAACAACACTTGAAGATTCTATAATAAGAAAGGACAACGGAAAAATAATAGTTCTGACACTGCTAAGAAAGTAAAGAAAAATAATTAAGTGGTTGATCAAGAAAGATGATATGATGAATAATGTCCCATTTTACCCTTTAACTCACAAGGAGAAATTTCTCTAAATATTAAAGTACAACCTTGCAAAATCTGTGTTAATGCTGATGCAATATCAACCTTAAATCCTACTACTGTGATAGAACCTCTCCCCTGGAGCTGACATACTACTTCAGTGGTGGCATTCTTCATGACCCACAGATGACAGTAGTTACCAGAGGAACATATTTTCCTCCCCTTTGTGATATCTCTACAGGTAATTTAATAGGGCAGGGTCTACTGTGCAAAAGGGATGACCAAATTAAATGTTCTCCTACTGGCCCTTTCCTTGAAATCCTCAAGGTCTTCCTTTTCAATAACCAAGTCACAGCTAACTTGGACATTCATTTAATGGTGCCTGTATATTTAAACTAAGCCCAAATTGAGTATATCTCCAGTAAGTTGACTTTTTGTGGACCAAAAAAACTCCCCAAAAGGCTACTGATATTGGCAGGTTTATTGGGGCTGAATCCACTAAGGTTCAGACCAACCCATACAAATATCTTCCTAAATTTGGACAATACTCTCTAAAGCAGAAGCTAAAAGGACTAAAATTAACAGCTGAAAATCTTACAGAGAATGGACTCATACCTCCTACTAATCCTTATAATATTTCCATCTTTGTGATTAGAAAAAACACAATGGAAAGAAATATATTTATTCAGGATCTCAGGGCTATAAAATAGAATATTCATCCTCCTTTCCACTTCACTTTCCCACAGAACCAAACAAAAACATTACCATCACAGCCTCCTGAAGCTACATAAATCACACTTGCAGATCTACGTCTTTCTGTAGTACTTTTTTTAGATCAAACTAGTCTATGCTCATTTGTCTTAAGAAAATTTATAGTACCTCTGGACTGTAATTTTTCAAAAAATCCTCTACCAGTACTTGGGGATCTGAAATATCCCTTGGTTTCTACTCTAGCTTAAAAAAAAAAAAATCTAAACTAATAAAAGCGGAATATTGAAATTAACCATCCCTTCAGGACGCCTACAGCCAATCAGAGTGGCTGTATGCAAATTAGTGCAGCCAAGATGGCAGAGGCCCACCGCAAACGGATCCCGCAGGAGGAGCAGGGTGGGAGGAGCAAGCAGGCCCCCAGGCCTCGGCCTGGAAATAGACAAATTGTGGGGTGGGGGGGGCACGCACACGCAGAAGCTTAGCCTCAGTGACCCAGGTCAGTTCCAGGCCATGGTGGCAGCCGCAGGTTCAGGAGCCAGCTGCCCAGCCCCCGCCCCTGCAGCTGAGGCCTGGGAAGACACCGTTGGCAGGAGAAGTACTTATCGCCCTGCATACCGGGCTCCTGGGTCTGATCAGCCTGGGCGCTGGTACTAAAAACGCCCACCCGGTGCCCAGAGGGGCGTGTCCCATCGGCCAGCACAGGGGCTAAACAAACGATGGGAGAGAAAGTAATGGGTACCCACAGGCAGCACCCATCAGGGCCTGCTTGGAGGTCACCATGACGACACTGTGCAGACAAGTGGGGACCCACAGGCAGCACACAGCAGGGCCTGCTGGGTGATGGGAGAACAGGGAAGCAGGGTGACCAGAGAGCAGGTAATCGGACTGCAGGCAGCACCCAGCAAGGGCTGCTGCACCGCCATGGGGGAGCAGGGAATCTCTGGGAGGTCACTGTGGTGTCCCCCTAGCAAACAAGCATGCCGCAGGCAGCACACAGCAGGGTCTGCTGGGCAGTGGTGGCCACCATGGGGGAGTAGGCAAGGGGGTCACCAGAAAACAGGCATTAGGACCAGCAGGCAGCACACAGCAGGGCCTGCTGAGCTGTGGCTGTGGCGAAGGGGGAGCAAATTAGGACCCACAGACAGCACCAGCAGGGCACCCTGCTGGGTGGTGGCAGTGGCAATTGGGGAGCAGGCAAGCAGGGTGACCATGGAGCAAGCAATGGGGACCTACAGGCAGCACCCAGCACAGACTAATGGGTGGTGACTGCATACACCAGAGAGCAGGCAAATGGGGTGACCAGGGAGCAGGCAATGGGCCTGCAGGCAGCACCCAGCAGGGCCTGCTTGCCCATCCCCATGGTGTGGAGCAGACAGGCCCGGCAGAGAGCAGAGAACCACATGAAGTGGACCAAAGCCATTAGTAGCACATCTCCTGAGGGCTGCCGAAGTGGGGAGGGTGCAGGTTGGGTTGAGGGAACTCCCCACCTGCCCCCCTCCCCCACCTACCCATGTACAAATTTCGTGCACCGGGCCCCTAGTATGTATGTATGTATGTATGTATGTATGTATGTATGTGTATGTGTGTGTGTATATATATATATATATATATATTTTTTTTTTAATTGATTTCAGAGAGAAAGGGAGAGGAAGAGAGAGATAGAAACAGCAATGATGACAGAGAATCATCGATTGCCACCTGCACACCCTACACTGGGGACTGAGCCCGCAACCCGGGTATGTGTCCTGACGGAGAATCAAACCATGACCTTCTGGTTCATAGGTCAACACTCAACCAGTGAGCCACACCAGCCGGGCTCTAGTCTAGTTTTAATATGTGAATGATCTTTTGTTGTGTTCAAAATAAGAGGTAAGCTCTAAGACGGATTACATTTTTCTATTTTAATTCAGAAAGGACATAAGATTCCCAAAGAGAAGTTACAATCTCAATAAAATATTCTATCTAGCCCACGATTTATCCTAAGGAGTAAATCCCTTACTATTGACAGATTAAAAACTGTTCAGAACGCCAAGGCATGTAACTATGACACAAGATTCCTAGATCTCACTGACTATTGTAGACAATGGGTTCCCATTTTCAATAATTGTATCATTATTAAATGATTTCACTAAGTCCTCATTAACAAACCTCTTCCCTGGGAACCTAACCATGAACAGATACTTTGCAATTTAAAATAAGCACTTCAACAACTCCCTATTCTGAGGTTACCTAATCATCATAAACTTTTCCACCTATTCATCCATGAAAAATCTGAACAAGCCCTTGGTGTTCTGACTTAACTTTATGAGAATCATCTGAAATTTAAAGGTTACTAAAGTTTCTCTTGACCCAGTGGCAAAAGACTAACAATAGCCATGGTAAAGATCTTCTTTTAACTGCAAGGTCCTTCATGCTATACAATCTTTGTAGCTCACTGAAAAGACAAAACATGTCTGAGCAAAGAAGCTTTTAGCTCATACAAAATCCTATTAACTTTATCCCTCACACATTTCCATTCATTGTTGTAATGCTTCAGGGATCAGCATTACAACAATGAATTTGGCCCAGGAGTCAAATTCAGCCCACATTCTGTTTTTTTCACTGCCCATGAGCTTAAGAATGGTTTTTACATGTTTAAAAGTTTGTTTAAAAAATAAAACACAACATTGTTATGTGGACCACAAAGCCTAAAACATTTATAATCTGGCCCTTTACAGGAAAGATCCCTGCTACACCTCTATTTCCCCCCAAAGGGGAAACTCATCTCTGCTGGTATATTGTGCCCTGAACAGACTTATCATAAACTCCTCTATAAAATTCAGACTTAATCTTCGTTATTAATGGGTCTTATCTCAAGAATGAAACAAGAAAAAAATGAAGCAAGATATGTTGGAACAGATCTTAACTTACCCATAGAATGTGGCCCCTCACTAGAGGCAAGACATGCCCAGACCACTTAACTCAATGCATTCACTACACTTTGCCAGTTAGCTAGCAAATTAGCCAGATTAAAGGGTTAATATACACACACTGAGAGTGGATTGCTTTTGGGATAGTCCATAATTTTGGAATGCTCCAGAAACAATGATAGTTCTTGACCTCAACATTTATGCTTGCTAAAAGGGATAACTATTATAAAGACAGAATCCCTCCCCCACACCTTTATTTTAAAGAATAGTTTATTGGCTCTTAGAGTTGAAGGAAGAGGGAGAGAGAGAGAAACAAATGTGAGAGCACATGGATTAGCTGCCTCTTGCACACCCCATACTGGGGATCAAGCACACAATCTCCTAGTGTACATGACAACGCCCAATCAATTAAGCCACATCGGCTAGGGCAGAAACCAATTTTTTTTTAAAAGAAGATAACATGAAGGTTAAATAAAATGCCCTGGCTTATCCTTATGGCAGATAGGCATCCCCCACTAAGAGCCCAGCCCTCATAAGAAAAGACCAAATCTGGGTTCAAAGAGGCTATTAAAGAATGCCAGTGACTATCTCTGGAGTTGGAAGAGGAGTATAGACAGAAATTTGAGTACAGATTACTTAAATTAACTTCCAGTGCTCCCAGGACAGTTTCTTTGTGGCCTCAGAAGTCCTCAAATGGAACTTGGGGACATTTTCACATAAAATTATATATACTGTTAAGGAGAAATTGGTTAGTGAACTCCATCAATGGGAGACTTTGCTGAAATTGCTGAGACTTTACTGAAGTACTGAAATTGTTATGTCTCATCTCTCACCAGCATAATCCTTTGGTAAAACAGTAAAAATGAGGTATGGGCAAGAGTCCAAACCTCAAGATTCTTTTGAACACCTCCAAATGATTTTCATACAAGGGTTTTGAATGTGTCCTGGTCGTTGTTTGCTTATTCTTGGGGTAGACTTAAAGTCTTTCGTTGTTGAAAATCTACAGCTCATACAGTAGCAAAAAACTTACTCGATTTTATGTTCCCAATCAGAGGAATTCCAACCTGTCTCTCTCATGAGTGATTACCCATTTTGCTGACGCTATTACAAAGTTTTCCAAAGCCCTCCCACTTCCTCAGAAACTTCACTGTCCACATCACCTCTAATCTTCAAGAAAGGTAGAAAGAACAAAAGGAATTCTGAAACTAATATTAGCAAAGATCTTAGAACTTGTATGGCCTAAGATACTGCTATTGCCTTTAATAAAAATGAAATACAGTGGAACCTCGTTTCTCAAACTTAATTCATTTCAGAAGGCTGTTCAAAAACCGAATTTTTCCCCATTAGAAATAATGTAAATTGAATTAACCCATTCCAGACCCCCAAAATGATTCTTCATTTTAACCTTTCTTATATATATTACATGTCTATTATACTGTTCAATCTATAAACACTTTAAAACAAAAGGGACATTAAATATAAATGGACATTTAACAAAAAGGAAAGGAAGCCCTAACCGGTTTGGCTCAGTGGATAGAGCATCGGCCTGCGGACTGAAGGGTCCCAGGTTCGATTCCAGTCAAGGGCATGTACCTTGGTTGCAGGCACATCCCCAGTGGGAGGTGTGCAGGAGGCAGCTGATCAATGTTTCTCTCTCACTGATGTTTCTAACTCTCTATCCCTCTCCCTTCCTCTCTGTAAAAAATCAATAAAAATATATTTAAAAAAATTCTCCTTTGTCACTTGAGAGATGTGTGACTGATCATAAAGGTATCAGCATGAAAGAATTATTATCAGGAGAATAATATTGTGCCCTGAATATTTGAAGTGAATTGTTTGAGATGGGAGACATTCGAGAAACAAGGTTCCACTATAAATTCCTTCTGGGGCTCAACCACTCTCCAATTATAAGTTAGTACAGACCAACCCATACCTTTGGAACAGAAGTGGGGAACCTTTTTTCTGCCAAGGGCCATTCGGATATTTATAATATCATCTGTAGGCCATACAAAATTATCAACTTAAAAATTAGCTGCTATATTTGGTCAAACATTCAATTAATTCACCCTTTCTAATGGCTTGGCAGGGCCAGACCAAACGATTTTGTGGGTCTTACACAGCCGGCAAGGCAGATGTTCTCTACCCCCAATTTAGGAATTATTTCAGACACTGAACTCCACACCACTGCTAGCAGACCTGACAGTACTGTCTGCCAGGAACTCATGCAATACAGCCAGTCTTACCATCAACAGGTATAAACAGCTTTTCCGCAACGTCCTCATAAACAACTCCTATGTAACCTGAAACCTGGAGACATGGTTTTATGAAACAGAGAAAGACAGTCCTTGAATCTGATGTAAAGAATTTATTTACTGTTAACAACTAGTTTGGAAGTGCAACTGCTTGGAATAGTGACTCTCAATTAAAAAGGTATAAGTCAGCCTTGAGTCACTGAAAGATAGTTCCAATCAGACCTCAAGTAGAAGATTCTTAGGAATCTCAGGAACCTTAAAAGCAGAAGGTCTCTGGAAGGAGAGTACCCCAACCAAAGCCTCCGGAATAAGACTAGTGACTATCATGCTTTAATCTGTTATTCTAGTCTTTGTTTTCCTACCTATCTTCTTTCCTCTTTTGCTAATAAGGTTACCTTAACTATGTTTACCTATAAGGCCATTATTCTTAAAATTGTTTTTTGTTTGTTTGTTTGTTTTTCATTTCTAGTCACTCCATGCATGGTATAAGCCTGGCTAAAATTTACTCATGATTTGACTAAAAAAATATAATCAAATTAGACTGCTTTAGTCTATTCAGGTTGCTATAACAAAAATACCATAGATTGGGTGCCTTCAAAACAACAGAAATTGCTCACAGTACTGAAGACTGAGAAGTCCAAGATTGAGGCACTGGCAGAATTCACTGTTTGCTTAGGGCCTGGTTCTCAGCAAACCAGATATACATAGATAGCTATCTTACTGCTGTATTCTCTCACGGTAGAAAGGGCAAGGGAATTATCTGGAGTCGCTTTTATAAAGACACTAATTCCATTCATTAGGGCTTGCCCTACCAAAGAGCCCACCTCCAAATACCAACACCATGAATTTTGGAGAGACATTCGGTCTATATCAATGACTGTTGAGTTCATACCCCATTTTCCTCTGGGAGTCACCCAGTTTTCTTGGTACCATTTCCTTATAGTGACTCAATTTGTTTTCTGGATAACTGGACTCAAATATTAAATAATTTCCTAAATGGCAAGTCCCACAAAAGGCCATCTATCATATAAGTTCATAGGAAGGAAGGTTGCTATCTCCATCAAAACAATTACACGGGGGTCTTTCATAGGACATAGCTTTTGTAACTTAACTTTCACAAAAATAGGCTTGGACTAGAGAATCTAATCTAATAAAAGAATAATATGCAAATTGACCCTCACTCCATTACACCCACAAGCCATGCCCACAAGCCATGCCCACCAACCAATCAGGAGGAAATATGCAAATTAACTCAACTAAGATGGCAGTGGCCACGGAGCTGGAGTTGCCCTGGGCAATGGAGGAAGCCAGGGCCCTGTGGGCCCTGGGCTCTACTCAAGGCTACAAAGTTTCAATTATAGGAGATAAATAAACCCCAGATACCTGCCAGGCTGAGACCTTGGGTTGCCAGAGGCAAGCCAGGCTTTGAGACAACAAAGTTTCAATTATAGAAGTTGAGTAAATCTCAGATACCTGCTTCCAGTCAGGCACCCCAGTAGGGACCCAAACCCTGAAGGGGCTGTGGACAGCCTGAAATGGCCCTCTGCCCCTCACCTAGGCTGGCCAGGCATGCCAGCAGGTGGACATTCCCCGAGGGGTCCCAGACTACGAGAGGGCACAGGCTGGGCTGAGGGACACCCCAGCCTCTAGTAGATAATATATGTGAAGGCTCTCTTACTTTCACATACCTCACAATGAAGAAAAATCACTTAAATCCAACCCCAAGCTTTTCTGCTTTAGAGCTACCTTAAGCCCTAACTGGTTTGGCTCAGAGGATAGAGCGTTGGCCTGCGGACTGAAAGGTCCCAGGTTCGATTCCGGTCAAGGGCATGCCCCCTTGGTTGCAGGCACATCCCCAGTGGGAGGTGTGCAGGAGGCAGCTGATCGATGTTTCTCTCTTATCGATGTTCCTAACTCTCTATACCTCTACCTTCCTCTCTGTAAAAAAAAATCAATAAAATACATTAAAAAAAAAGATATTGACACTACAAATTTCATTACCTGGCACTGGATCATTCTTGATAGATGACATCAAAATGTTACAATACGCTTACACAACTCCAACAGGGGTATTCTGCCCCCAATAGATCAACTGGTGGCTCCAAGGGACCAATATTAAATTTGTGGCATAAAAGTCTACCTAGCAACTAGTCAGGAATCTGGAAACTTTGGGTGAGCCTCTGGTAGTTACTGAAAATTCTTTGCTCCCGTGCTGTGGTCCCGCCTGGCGCTCATACCTACTGCCACCATTGGCTCTGCTCGCACCCGCTGCTGGTGCTGGAGCTGCCTCTTGCACCCACTGAGAGTGCCAGCCCCGCTCATACCCACAGCTGGTGCCACTGCTCACACCAGCTGCTGGCACTGGCCCCAATCGCTCCGCACAATCAGCAGGTGCAAGTGGGGCTGGAGCCCTCAGCACGTGGGAGTGGTGTCAGCGGAGGCAGGGTTGCTGGCAGAGAAGGGACAGAGGATGAGGGGCCATGGCAGGAGGGGCCAGGTGAAGGGGCAGAGGATGGGCCAAGACCCACCCCTGTGCCCAACGCAGCCTTGTGGCCCAAAGTTCCTTTCAAGGTGCATGAATTCATGCACTGGGCCCCTAGTTTACAGTATGACAAAAGATTAGATACCTGCTTATAAATGTAACAAAAAACATGTAAGAACTTCACTGAAAACTGTTAAGACTGGGAGAAACTCAAGTTCAAAATAAATGGTTTACCATGTTCATGGACTGGAAGGTTCACAGTATCATGAAAGTGTTAAGTATCCTCCAAACTAATCTATAGATTCAAAAAAATCACAATCAAAATCCATGTAGGTTTTGTGGTTTGTGTGTGACTGTGTGTGTGTTCGGTGTGACTTGATAAACTAATTCTAAAATGTGTATGGAAAATAAACAGGAGCTAGATTGGCCACGACCATCTTAAAGAACAAATTTGAAGACTTATATTAACTGACTTACAAAAAAGTCTTACCATAAAGTTACAGTAATCACAATATAAAATAAATCTTGACCCCATCTAATGTATAAACAGTAATCCTAAATTGATTGTGGTTCTAAATGTTGGAAAAACCTTGAGGCAACAATTTCTTAAAAAGGACACAAAAACTGCTGCATACAAAAAAGAAAAATGATTAAATTATCTAAAATACAGAACTTATCAAAACACAGTTACAAAAGTATACATGTAAGCCATAGAATGACAGGAAAAATTTTGCAATACATGTGTATTCAACAAATTCCTACAAATCAATAAGGAAAAAATAAGAAAACCCAGTAGAAAAACAGGCAAAAGATTTGAAAGAATATCTTCCCAAAAGATATTCAAGTGGCCACTAATCATATGTTCATATTCACTAATTATCAATGAAATTAAACTAAAATCACATTGAGGTACCACAACATACCAGGAGTAGCTAACTAGCTTAACTTATAGACAGATAATACAAAATTTTGAGCTCCTTACTGTTATGGAACTATAGGATCTGTGTAGCTGACAATACCTATCTCACTATTCCCATATCCTTCTCAATTCAGTCCTGGAGGCTCAGGGCTCAGCTTAAATGAGAGCAGGAGGCTCCAAAAAAAAACAGGTGAAATGTTCACAAAGTTACAGTCACTCAGAGTACTTTCAGTGATTTTTTTTATTATATTATAGATTTAAATGAATATGTGAGAGTTTATTTAAGCTCCTAAACCACCATTCATCCCTAAGATTTACAACCAATGTAACAAAAGGCTAATATGCAAATCGACCGAACAGCAGAACGACTGGTCACTATGACACACACTGACCACCAGGGGCAGATGCTCAATGCAGGAGCTGCCCCCTGGTGGCCAGTGCACTTCCATAGGAGGAGCGCTGTTCAGTCAGAAGCCAGGATCACCAGCAGGCTCAAGGCTGGTAAGTGCAGCAGCAGTGGTGGGAGACTCTCCTGCCTCCATGGCAGTGCTAAGGACCTCTCAGGGGATGTCCACCTGCAGGCTTAGGCCACTCCCCTTGGGGGATGTCTCCTGAGGAGCAGGCCTAAGCCGGCAGGCAAACATCCCCCAAGGGGTCTTGGACTGTGAGATGATGCAGGCCGCACTGAGGGACTGTTCACCAGTACAAGAATGTCATGCACTGGGACTCCAGTTTAATTATATAACTAATTTTCACATACAGCTGCAAAAGATTCTAATAGTCATTAAAAATCATACTATAAAAAATTTACCATTTAAAATTGTTAAACCTAATGAAAAATTAAAGGAATCCTATCTAATAAAAGAGTAATATGCAAATTAACCATCACTCTGTCACAAAGATGTCAGCACCCATAGCCACAAGATGGTGGCGCCCAGTCCCCTCAACCCTGCCGCTGGAGTGTAGGGCCTGTCGGCCCAGCTAGGGGTCGCAGTGATCAAGTGGAGAGGCAGGATCTGCCCACTCTGGTAGTGGATCAAGTCTCATTGCTCTGCCACCTGTGGAGTGTCTGCAGCCAGCAGGGCCTGTTTGGCCGTCGCCACAGCGAACCAGGAGCAGTCAAGCGCAGCCCGGGAGCAAGAAAGCGTGGCCCGCATTCAGCACCCAGCAGGGACTGCTTGGCTGTCACCAAGGCAACCTGCGGGCAGGCAAGCACACCTGCAGATAGCACCTAGCAGGGTTTTCTTGCCCATCACCATGGTGTGGAGCAGGCAGGCCCCGCAGAGAGCAGAGAACAACAGGGAGCAGGCCCAAATCATCAATAAGACATCCCCTAGATTGTCTAGGGGGCTCCTAGATTGGAGAGGGTGCAGCTTGGGTTGAGGGACCACCACCACCCCCATGCACAAATTTCATGCACTGGGCCTCTAGTAATGTATTAAGTATTTACATACTTAACACTTTGTAAGCGGGAATTTTCCCGCCACTGTGTGGTAGCGTTCGAAACACTTTCCTTTGTGCAGGAGTACATTACACGTTTCACTGCGTAGTTTATGAGCGGCACACACACAACAACGATGTAAAACATTTTTATTTTTGCCGGTTCCAAGGTATGTTTCCTTATGTCCAGTGACAGTCTCCCTGGTGGATACGATTTTATTTGTTTTCCGCAAAAAATGTGTTAAGTTAAACATTTTCGGCAAGAATACTTCATAGGTAATTTTTTTTTCTTATTGCATCACATCAGAAGATATATATACTAGGGGCCTGGTGCACAAAATTTGTGCATTGGGGGGGGGGTGTTCCTCAGCCCAGCCTGCCCCCTCTCACATATTGGGAGCCCTCAAGAGGTGTCCTACTGACGGCTTAGGCCTGTTCCCTGCTCCCCATGGGGAGCAGGCCTAAGCCACAGTCTGGCCTCCCTTTGTGGGAGGCAACCAGGATAATCAGGGGAAGCCACCAGCCCCATCACCCCACTGCTGCAGCCACTGCCAGTCACTGAAGCCACCAAGGTGTTTTCATCAACACGGACTCTAGTCCCTTCACCATGAAAAAATGACAACTTTCTTTAGGCATTTTCAAGATGTGTCTTTCATAGGGTATGACATTTCTTTCTTTCTTTTTTATCCTCACCTGAGGATATGTTTCCATTGATTTTTAGAGAATGTGGAAGAGAAGGGAAAAACAGAGAGAAACATCAAAGTGAGTGGAACACTTTGATAGGTTTCTTCCTGCATATGCCCTGACCTTGGCCCCGGCCAGGGAGGAGCCTGCAACCTAGGTACATGCCCTTGGTCAGAACTGAACCCAGACCCTGCAGATGGCAGGCTGACGCATTATGCACTGAGCCAAACTGGCTAGGGAAGGATATGACATTTCTTAGCCCTCCAGCAGTGGACCTTCATTTTTTTCTCCAGGAGTGTGGTGGAAAAACCCTAGATCACCTTTAGGGATTCTTATTACCCAAGTTTCTAAGAATATCACCAGTGGCATACAGGGAGCTTAGCCAATGAGCAGTCAGAAAAGGTGTTTCCTTTGTAGTTCACTCCCATCACCAGCTCCACCCCTGCCCCTCCAATCCCAACTCCACCCCTGCCCAGGCCTGTAACCTCTGTCCTGGGCAGAAGACCCCCAAGGCCTTCCAATTGCCAGTTTCACAGAGCCCAGGCCTCTGCAATCACCAGCTCTGATTCTGCCCTTGCCCCACTGGCAGCCTCTGGCCAAGGCTGCAGGCCTGGACAGGGGACCTCCAGAGCCCTACTTTGCCGGCTCCACTGGTGCCCAGGCCCCTGTGATCACAGGCTCCGATACTATCCCCTCTGATCACTGGCTCTGCCCTTGCCCAAGCCTGAGGCATCTGGTGAAGGCCTCTGGCCAGGGCAGGAGACCCCCAGCCCCTCTGATCACCTGTTCCACCCCTCGGGCTCCCCGCCTCCCCTGCTACCTGCCTGGCTAACAACCTAACCACTTCAGTGGCGGGGCTGAGCCAGACTGGGCACTGCCATCTTGTGGCCATGGGGTGGCCATCTTTGTCACAGAGTGATGCCTAATTTGCATATTACTCTTTTATTATACAGGATTAGACAGGATGTGGCTATGGGCACCTCCATCTTGTGTCCATGGGCGCCTCTATCTTATGGCTATTGGGGTGGCCATCTTTGTCATGGATGGCATCTAATTTGCATATTATTCTTTTATTAGATAGGATGGAGATATATATATATATATAGTGATGCTAAGACTGATCACTTTGTTAAGCTGGTGACTAACAGATGCATTACTATATAATTTGTGAGGTGATACTTGGAAACAAAAGGAGTATTTTATTTCCCAACAAACTTTCATCAAATGGCTTTTGCACCTATAGATGATTTTTGTCTGAATCATTGCTAAACTGGGAATTACAAAATGGTTTTCCTGATTCTATCATTTCTTCCATATTTATCCACTGGTATTTTTCTGTAAAGAACTCTCTCTTTTTTAAGAGGTTTTTTAAACCAGTGAAAACGGCTTTAAGACATCCCTTACTCCTTTTGAAATAATGTAACACCTGAAAAGATAAGATGCCATTAGAGAGTAAACAGAATTCAAGACCTAAATAATTAAATCAGACAATGAAAGACAACTCAGTAAGAATGGCTCACACAGCTTTCTATTCTTTCAGCTCTTTCTCCCTCTCTCCATTAATTGCATCCCCCACCAACTTAATTATTCAAGCCAGAAACCTTAGAATAATTTTCAGCTCTCCTTTTCTCTCACTACTAGTTTGAGAAGGACATAGGGTACTCAAAGGACTGGAGCACTACCAGGCCCTATTATGGACTATGTATAAACCATTTATACTTTTTTCCCATGGCCATTTCATTATTTTTAAAATTTTTAAGTATTGTTTAAAAAGTGTAAAAATTATGAGCTTAGGCTCCTCAACTTTTATAGGCAAACCAACCATCTCAGGTTTCAGCATAATTTATTGTATTTTTCTAGATTCAGCCCATTCAGGCCAATGTTCTCTAACTGATGATGGTTCCTAGTATTTTAAAATCTCAGAGCAGGTAGGCCTATACAAGTCATTTAATCTAAACACTCATTCAGTATTTGAGTTTCCTCTACAACAACTCCATCAATTTTTCATTCAGGATATGCTGAAACCATCTGTAAAAAGAAAGGATTATTTTCCACTTTGTGTTTAGACAACTTGGTTTAAAAACTGCTCCTGCTATTACAATGCCAAAGTGTACCTTCTTTAGTGTTCAATCATTGGTCACAATTCTACATATTGAGTTACAAAAAAAGCTATGTTCTTCTCCCACTTATGTGAAACTAGAGGCCCAGTGCATGAAATTCATGCACAGGTTGGGGGGTTCCCCTCAACACAGCCTTCTTCCTCTCCAATCAGGACCCCTTGGGGGATGTCCCGACTGCCCTGCTGGTTCCAAGTCACTCACCTGCCTGCCTGCCTGGTTGCCCCTAAATGTCCCCCCACTGTCAATCTGATCGCTCCTCACTGCCTCTACGTGCCAACCTGATCTCCCTTGACTGCCCTCCCCCCCTTGCCGGCCTGGTTGCCCCTAACTACCACCTGCTGCCAGCCAGGTCACCCCCAACTTCACCCTCCCCTCGTCAGCCTGGTCTCCCCTTACTGCCCCCCCTCTGTCAGTCTGGTTGTTCCTAACTGCCCACCCCTGCTGGCCTGGTTGCCCCAACTGCACCCCCCCCCACCAGCCTGTCTACCCCTAACTGGCCCCTCTGCCGACCTGATTGCTTACTATCCCCTCTGTCGGCCTCGTCACCCCCAACTGCCCTCTTGCTGGCCTGGTCACTCCTGTCACCCCTGCTGACCTAGTCACCCCACGCAGCCTGTTGCTCAGTCATTTGGTCATCCTTCACTAACGCCCCTGCTGGGCCTGGTTGCCCCACACAGCCTGCTGGTCAGTCGTTTGGTTGTCCCTCACTAACCCCTGTGCCAGTCTGGCCATAGGCAGCCATCTTGTGAGGGTGTGAGGGTCAATTTGCATACTACCTCTTTATTATATAGTAGGACTAGGGGCCCAGTGCCCAAAAATTTGTGCACTCAAGGGGGGGGGGGTCCCTCAGCCTGGTCAGCACCCTCTCCAATCAGGGAACCCTCGGAGCTGCTGGCTCCTAACTGCTTACCTGCCTGCCAGCCTGATCCCCCTAACTGCTCTCTGCCTGCCTGATAACCTGTAACTGTCTCTGCCTCAGGCTTTTATTATATATCCTATTATATAGGATAGTTGTATTTTCCATACAAATAAATACAAACCTTTTGCCCATGTGGTAAATCTGTTTGCAAATAGCAACCTACAGTGTTGCTGCTGCAATATGCTGGTTGTGTTTCTTGAAGTACTATTTGTTACCACTGTCAGGGTAAAAAAAAGCATGAAAGAATGCTTGAATAAACAAAACAGTTCTGTTTCAGAACACCCTGACACTCAATCTATGTGTGCCTATTCTCTGTATGCAATTATTATTTTTCTTATTTATCCTGTGATTATTCCAGTTTGCATTCGAATAATGCCTTCATGTGGTGGTTTTTCCCCCTCTAGTTAATTGGTGATGTTATAGCCACATCCTATATAATAAAGAGCTAATATGCAAATGGTCATCACTCCCTCATGCTGAGCCTGTAAAGGCTCAGACACTCAACACTGTGGAGAGAGGAATGGGGACCAGAAATGAGCTGGCAAGAGAGGAATAGGGATCAGCCAGGCACAAATGAGCTCACAAGCGAGGAATGGGGATGAGCCAGACTGTGGCCAGGGAGAGGGAAAAGCTGTCTGCCCCGCTGTCCCAGGTGCCAGCAGCTATGACTGCGGCCCAGGGGAGGGACAAGCCATCTGCCCTGCGGTCCTGGGCACCAGTGGTTGCACCTGTGCCTGTGGCTCAGGAGAAGGACAAGCTACCTGCCCTGTGGTCCCAGGCGCTTGCAGCTGTGGCCCAGGTGATGCCGGCCCGGGTCCTGGGTGACTGCAGTTGGCCAGAGGGAGGGAAGCCCAGGTCCTGGGTGCCTGCGATCGACCAGAGGAGGGAGTCCTGAGTGCGAGGCGAGGCAGAGAGATGGTTAGGGATGATCAGGCTAGCAGGGGAGCTGGCACAAATGAACTGGCAAGAGAGGAATAGCCAGTAGGGGAGCAGTTAGGGGTTATCATGCAGGCAGGCAGAAGGGTTAGGGGTGACAGGCAGGCGAGTGTTAGGAACCAGCAGTCCCGGATTGCGAGAGGCCATCTGACATCCCCCAAGGGGTCCTGGATTGGAGAGGGTGCAGGTCGAGCTGAGGGGACCTTCCCTCTGCCCCCCATCCTCCTTGCATGAATTTCTTGTACCGGGCCTCTAGTTATGTTATAAAATCTCATGCTGTAAGAGACTTTTCTATATTTGCTAATACAGAATAAATAGTAATTGTTGATTGTAAATGGCCCATTTCATACATTATTTCAAGTTTGGTACAGTGAATTGTACTTATTGGTTAGGATCTGGTTGTATAAATATGGTTGTTTTCATTATAAGCTTTTGAATGAGTTCCAGAAAATTGTAGAGGGAGGGCAATTCTAGAAAACACATATTCAGGAGTAAGAGTTGAGCCCATGAAACAGGTATTCACTGTATCATTTAGACCATGTGTTAAAACAAAGTAGAAAATGTTATTCTGTTATTGTATAAAATAATCATACTACTCCTTTATTTGTGACAAATATAACATTGTAGGAAGAGAAAAACAAGAATAAGTTTGGAGAAAGGCAAATAAAATGATTGAGGGAAGGGTACTGTAGTATATAAACTTTTAGTTTATATAAACTTTTAGAGATGGATTTGAAGTATAGAAAACTGATTATACAGGTAAATTGAATACAAGTTTGGTTGTAAATCTCAGTTTTATGAGTTAATTGTTTCTTTCCCAGTCTTGAAATAGGACAGTTGTTTAGAGGCTCTGCAATACTTTAATTTGCTGCTGAAAACATAATGAATTTTTGTGAAATATAGGTATATTCATAAATGACAGATCTATAGTTAGTTACTAATAGTATTGAGCTATTTTAGGATTAAACTTCAGCCTTCTGAGGTTTAACTGAAGGGAATAGGTATGCTTTCCCATGTGGGTACTATCTACTCTAATAAAAGAGTAATTTGGAAATTAACGGTCTCTCCGAGATGCCTCAGCCACGCCCACCAGCCAATCAGAGCGGGCTGTATGCAAATTAACCCAGCTGAGATGGAGGCCAGCCCCCATGGAGCAGGCAGCAGCGGGCGAGGAGCAGGCAGCGGAGGGAGGCGGCGGGCGGCGGCAGCACAGGCAGCAGAAGGGCGGGCGGTAGCTCCATGGAGCCGCTGTGTCTAATCTCTGACTGGGCACACGTGGTGCTTAGCGCGGGGATCGGCCTGGAGGGCGCCCGGCACACTGATGGCTCTGAGCCCCACCTCGGCACTGGAGCTGCCGGAGTCCAAAGCGCAGAGACCCGGCCTGCAGGCAGACGGAAACCTCAGCAGCTCCGAGCCCCAGAGCTGTGGAGGCACTGGGGCCACTGGGGCTACAGCAGAAACACAAATCTGCAGGAAACCTGTGGAAAGGGAGATAAACTATCATAACTTTATCTCCCTTTCCACAAGATGAGAAAACTGACCCTGTTTTATTTAGTGATAAGGCCTACACCTTTCTACAAGCACAGCGTATGTTATGACCATTTCCAGGAAGGTCTGCTCAGAATACTGTCTCCAGGGAATAACACTACTGTGGCAAATCATCTAAGAAAGGAAACAAGCTTTTGTTGGGTTTATTCTGAAGGTCAGAGAACATGCCACCCCAACATATGCTGTGTTGTTATATTGATGATCTTGAGCTGCAGATGCTTGAAAAACAGCAAATGCAAGGAGAGGCTTTCACTGATGTCTCCTGATCTGCCTAAAACTGGACCTCCCCAAATGGTTCCCTCGATGTGAAAAGTGTCATCAGCCAGTGAAGACTGACTCCTGTCACAGGAGACTACAAGTTGACATCACACCGAAACTTTGTTACAAACTATCTCCCCCACCCCCATCCATCTTTCCTAAAACTCACATACTCTCCTATAAGAAGCCTAGATATCCCGTCCCCTTTCCCTAGGAAGAAGGTATTTAAATCTGAACTCTAAGCCACCTTGGGGAGTTATTCATTTTTCCCTGGGATCTCCCACATATACACGAGGTACACATGTTAATGAACTTTTGTTTTTCTCTTGGTAATCTGTCTTTTATTATAAGGGCCTCTGCTAAGAACTCAGAAGGGTAGAGGAACACTATTTTTCCTCCTCCATAATTCTATCTCGGGAAATCAAGTCCAAGGCTGAATAGTGAGTTTGGCTGAAGTGCCAAGCAGTCCTGGCTGAGGGGAGGGAAGCTTCTAGGGGGAAATCAATGATATTGGCATCAATGTAGGACAGAGGGCACACGCATGGTTGCTGGTGGGAGTTTAAAGTGGTTCAACATTTTTGGAGGAGGATTTGGCAAAATCGATAGAAATGTTCAAGGTACATCCAAGAGTCTTCTTCTAGGAATCTCATCTGCTGAGATAAAGCACCAGTGCATAAGCCCTGGTCAGAACCCAGTATGCTACTGCAGGCTCCCCTTCCACAATAGGAAAACCTCCTAACAACCTGCATTTTTAAGACAATGTGGCATCTATACTTATAAAAAGTTAATATGCCAATTAGACTGAACATCTTCAAGACGACCTTCCAGATGTCCTTCCGGACAAAGCCATGATGGCAGATGCACACTGTCCCCTCAGGCAGTCGTTCCACCAAGAGACGGCTAGCTATGATGTGTGCTAACCACCAAGGAATGGCGTGGAACATGGTGGGCACAGCAACGCAATGCTAGCACCAGGAGGCAGTGTAGGCACTGCTAGCCCTGATGGGCCCCAACCAGAGCAGGATTATGGTGTGATGGTGGAGCAGGTGAGCAGGCGGTGCCAGGCCAAGGCAAGTACAAGCAGTGGCTCGATCATCTCACTGATAGCCCTGCAGACGGTGACCGGCAGTGGCAGTGGCAGCAGGGGGCAGGGCTGCCACCTGGCTCCCAGGGTCCCAGCCTCCATCGATTGCCATGCAGGCGGGATGGTGCAGCAGCTGAGGGGGCAGCACCATCCCAAGGTGGGGTGCCAGGCGGGGCTGCAGAGCTGGGAGCACAAGCTGCAGCCTGATCTCCACAGGCCACTCTGAGGGACCCCATCTGTGCACTAATTCGTGCACCGGGCCTCTAGTTAATAATCTACACATATAATAGAGGAATATGCAAATTTGCCCAGTATGCCATCACATTAGGACTGTTCACAGGGTGGGCGTGGCTACAGGGCTGCTGACCGCACTCCAGGTCTAGGCGTGATTTCCTCCCACCCACACAGATTCCCCCATAGCCCGTAGCCAAATCCCAACGCCGACCTGGGGTTTACTAAACTTTACTGGAGCTGCTCCCAACACCCCTACCCCTGCCCCAGGACCATGCTGGCGTCCTGACAGGCCCAGGAGAGCTGAGTAGAGCGGGGGCTGCAGGAGACACGGAGGGGCGGGGCCCCCAAAGCCAAGCTCCCGGGGGGTCTGAGGAGAGCGCCTGAAGGAAGAGGAAGCTTCGGCAAAGCGGCCAGCCAGAAGCCATGGCCGTGGGGTCTGCAGATGTGCAGACAGGACTCCACCTCAGGGGCAGCTCCTGGCCGGCACCACGGCTTCGGCGGCGAAGTGGCTGGCCAGGAGGCCGGCCCAAGGGGCACAGAACGGCACCAAGGTGGGGTGCACTGGAGGGGGCTCGGGCCACGGCAGGGTGCTGGCAGGCGGGATCTGCCTCACCCAGAGAGCGAGGTTCTGCAGTGGCCCCAAGACATGGGAAACGAGGCAATGACTGCGGGCGTGGAAGGACGCCCAGGCAGAGGGGCGCGGACTCACAGCCCTGAGGCCGGGGTTGAGAGGCGGCACCAACTCAGTGGAAGAGCGCCGGACCGCTGGGTACCCCACTGTGGTCGTTTGGTGAAGTTCCCGGTGCTAACCAGGCCTCTTTGCGGCCTGCGCACTTGAGAGGCCAGGACTCCTGCTCCAGCCTTGGCCCAAAAGCAAGACTGCACCCACTCTGCCCCCAGTTCCGCCCCACCCTAACCTCAGTTCGAGCCCCGCCCCATGGGGGGTGCATGCCGGCATGGTGAGTGCAAAGCCTATCACCTGCTCCCCAGAAGGGGGGCAGTAAAGAATGGGGGTGGGGGGCAGGGGAGAGGAAAGAATGTGGAGCATCCACAATGAAGAGGTGCTTGAGAACGAGGCCTGGAAGCCTCAGGGGGGGGGGGGGGGTTGTTCTGTTTGCCCGGAGGCTGTCCCTTAGGAAAGGTGGAGAGTGCAGTTGTGAGGGCTCCCTGCATACTGAGTCCAGTTCCACAGCCAACTGGAATTGGCCTCAGTTTCCTAGTCTGTAAAATGGATTAAGCATGTCCCATTGCCTTCACTGAGCTTTGAGGGCCAATTGAAATACTATATAAAAAAATGAGTGAAGACGTGAGAAAGAAAAGGAAGAGCATGCAAAGAAAGATTGAAAGGAACCTGTAAACCTATTGTTACTTAAATAGAGAATATAGTCAACAGTGTTGTAATGACAGTATGATGCCAGGTGGGTACTGGAAATATTAGGGAACACTATGTAAAGTATATGATTGTCTAACCACTATTCTGTAACTAATATAAAACCTGAAACTAAATCAAAATAATATTTAATGTAAAAAAATGAAAACAGGAGTGAAATTTTTATAAATTTCACAGTTTAAATAAAGGCTGTAAAGGAAGTTAGGGGGAGAATAAAAATATTGTTTTTCATTTTACCACTTTATTGTCTTTTCAGTACATAAAAAAGACATTTGTCTTTATATGGTGCTTTTATACTTTTCTAAGTCATTATCTCATTTGATGTTAGGGCAATTTAAAGACAAGATAATTATTCCCTCCACTATTCAAAGAATGAAAATCTTGGTCCTGGCCCCAATGATTCAACTGTCAAGTCCTTATTGTAAAGTAGGGTTAGTGAAATTTTCTGTGAAGGGTCATATCTATACTAATAAAAGCCTTGGGGGTGATCAGGCCAGCAGGGGAGGGCAGTTAGGGGCAATCAGGCTGGCAGGGGAGTAGTTAGGCATCAGTCAAGCTGGCAGGAGAGCTGTTAGGGGCAATCAGGCAGGCACTCAGGCAGGCACACAAGTGAGTGGTTAGGAGCCAGCGGTCCGGGATTGTGAGAGGTATGTCCAACTGCCAGTTTAGGCCCCATCCTGGCAGTCAGACATCCTGGGATCGGGCCTAAACCGGCAGTCAGACATCCCCCAAAAGGTCCGAGATTGGAGAGGGTGCAGGCTGGGCTGAGGGACTACCCACCTCTCCTCCCGTGAATGAATTTCGTGCACCAGGCCACTAGTAATGCAAGAATAAACTGAATTTTGCATACTCACAAATGTAAACCTACTTTTGTCCCACCCTGTATTTAGAAGACTTATCTATTAACAATCTTAAAATCTTCTTTAAAAATTTGAATTAGCATACTTCGACACTGGAAAAATAGAAAATCATTAATGACTAATCAAGTGAGATCAATTTAATAAATACATTAAAGTACATCTAACTTATATGGCCTTGTGAGAACTTTAAACCTTCTTTTACATGGTTTATCTTATTGTGGTATACAAAATGAACTCTGTGAGGTGAATTCATTTTACAGATGAGAAATGTGATGTGCTCAGAGATTACATAAACTGTGTAAGCTCATAAAGCTAACATACTGCATAAGATGTCAATCTCATACCTAATAATGTTATGAGAATAAAAATCTAATTGCAATGAAAAACTTAAATGTAAAAGTAAAATGTAAATGCAAATTACATTAAAAAATTATGCGACCCAATACAATAAATATACATTTAAAACTAAAT